>JAVQJD010032335.1:0-21492 GCA_036023655.1 Nannoperca australis | reverse complement strand
CCCCCCCCCCCCTTCATTTTCTAGTCCGCCTTTTTGTCTTTTCCTTCCTCGTCGTCTGTGTACTCTGCGGGCTCCTCTCCCGGTTTCAGCAGCTTGCCGATGTAGTCATACTTAACTGTAAATGGGGGGAGAAGAGGAGATAGAAAATTGAAATAGAAAATAGAAAATAATTTACAGCCTCAATGACAACCTGATTTGATTTGATGATAAAGTCAGAAAGTTAAATATCTGATGTTTCCAGGAAGTGGTCACAAATGTCTATTTATTAACCACCAAGAGTCCTCTATGATGATTTGTTGGAACTAGAGCTGAAAAGAGCTGAAATTATCTTCATTATCGTTTAATCTAATCTTCTTTTATGATTAAATGATTCATTGTTTATTATATTCTAATTTAAAAACGTAATTTTAACCATTAACACTCCAAAACAAAATCTTTATTGACGTGAAAAAAATAAGGCGGTGCTGAGGCTGATGGCATGTATCCCACTGTGGATGGGGCTGCTCTCAGATCTAAAAATCTGGCAGCGTTTACCAGTGGCCCAAAGCCATGACAGACCACAGACTTAATACAGTTTACCATAAACACCACAGAGAGGGTGTCGTCTTCCCTCTCAGCACTTCAATTATTTAAATCAAAAGTCAACAGAAGAGGAGTTATGCACAAAAAACCCCCAAAATTAAAACCACCACTGCAGCAGTACAATAAAACAGGAGAATTAAATGTAGACCCTTAAACATCAGATCTCTCATCTACAGCTGTTCTAGTGTCATGATAAATATGTTAGCCTAAATGAATCCACTCCCCATAGTCACAGGCCCAGGAGGTGGAGTTTGACTGGAGCCTATTAATCAAACCTAAACCTTCCACAAACACTACAGACAACTCTATTTGTTATTGTGTACCGAGCTCCTGGACCGTATTCTGAAATATTATCTGAATTCTCATCAGTTTTAGTCCTTAGAAAACAGATAAAGTGATTATTGTAGATTTTAATATTCATGTGGATGTAGAAAATGATACTTAGTGCTGCATTAATCTCATTATTAGATTCAATTGGCTTCTGTCAGAGTGTGCATAAACCCACTCACTGTTTTAACCACACCCTCAACCTTGTTGTCTATGGCCTCTCCATCTGTACGCACTCATATCCCATTAATGCTCGTTACTAATTCAGCTTCTTCCGGTAGTTGTGTGCTTTCTCCCCCCTCCTTCTAAAGCTCTCTGCAGGTGTTTCTGCCTCCGGAGCTGTAGAGTCTGGATCTGTGGATGCACCTGCTGCCCCCGTGTTCCTGCTCATCAGCAGCTGCTGCTTATTATTGTTATTGCTCTAATTATCATCTCATTTCTGGCCACTATATGTGCACCAGGAAAAATGTGATCTGTACTCACAGGTGAACTGAGCCTCCCACTCGGAGAGGCTCTCCTGCTGCATGGCGTTCAGGTCTGACAGGTCGTCGTGTTCGTCCTTCAGGGCCTCCTTCTCCAGGCAGAACGTCGCCAGACCTCTGGATGCATCTCTGCCGGCAAACACTCCGTACGGCCCCTCTGTAACACAGTAAACACAGTGAGGTGGATGCAAAACTACTGACAGCTGATCATTTAGAGCTTGTTTTTTGTATTACATCGCACTTTCTCTAGTAGCCAGATTTTCCCAAAAACGTACCCAGAGAGAGATCTGAAGGTCGGTTAATGGATTAACTTGGCGATATCCTATATTTTTCTCATATAAAGATGAAAATCAACAATGACCTGGTTTTGCTATAAAGTATTGTCTGTTGAGCCCAAAGCCTGGTATTTCTTATATCTTCCAGCCAAACACATACTGTAGTTTATTTTTAGCAAATCTCATGTACACTGGCCTGCTGCTGGAAATACACTCGAGAGCACCACATGTATTAATTCACAGCTTAAAATGGTCCAGATACAACTAATATTATAATTATTTATGTTCTAGACCTGCTCTATATGAAAAGTGCACTGAGATAACTTGATTTGGTGCTACATAGATAAAACAACAAAATTCAATAGATATTTCCTCATTTAAATAACAACTTTGCCATTCTTTAACTGTATTTTAATTTACGTTTTTGTATGGTTGCTTGTTTTAAGACAGCATTTACCATTTGGGCCATTTGGCCTATGAAGAAGCAAACAAACAAAAAAAAAAGGTATCACAAAAAGGTGTCAGTCATTTTTTTATATCTACAAAAACTCAGTTGGCCTCAAAAATTCTCCAACAATACCCATAATAGCCTCTAACAGCCATGTGTGCTACCAAAGTGCAAGACACCGAACCAGCGCAGTGCAATGAAAAACGTTTGCATGACAGTGAGCCATTATGTTGGTCAGAGGTTACATGCAACAGAGGTTACAATCTGAGATAAGAAAAGCACAGAGAGGTCTAACTCTGCATCTGTTTCCAAGTAACAGAAATGTCACTATGAACCATGACGGAGCAGATTTTATTTTCAGAGAACTGGAGATGGGGGTAAAATTGCAGCACATGCCTTAATCTAGTAAACTCCTGCATGGGTTTAGCCTCACTGCTGCAAAGAATAACAGATATGAGGACTCTTGCAAACCAATATGTTTTTCTAGTTACTGTATGCTGCCCTCCAGCTGTTGACATGTGTGATGTTGCTTGTTGTGATGGGTTTAAAACGGTCATATCGCAGGTAAAAGACCATTTTCACATGCCTCTCTGCATGTTGAAAGAGTTGTGGGTCACTTTAAATGTGCAGTTACAGATGCAAGACAAAATCCAAGTAGAAAAACAACAACAATGCCATATTTCTTTAGAGCCACACAGAAATGAATAGTATTAAATTATTTTAACAAGTAAAAAAAATGTAATTAGCGTTGTTTTAAAAGAGGTCCATACTGCTTTAATTTTAAAGCCTTTGACTGGTGTATTCTTTAAGGCGTCCATAAAGTGCAGTTCAACTACATTCAAGCTTGAATTAAACAATATTCCTCTCAAAATAAGTTTAATTTAATGTTTCTGTGCCAAGTGATACCAAAGTTATCATTAAAAGTAAACATTAAAATAGAAAAAAGGCTTCCGGATTAGGCGACTCCGCCCACTTTCACTGCACTTTTAAAAAACATGGCGGCGGCCAAGTTATTTATTTTACTGCGGAGGGAGTAACTCAACTTCTCGCATAAACGATCTCTGTTTTCAAGGCTACAGCAGCTCTGTTGTGCAACGGGATCTCAACTAGCAAACTAAAGGGGGCGTCAGCTCTCAGTAAAAACGAATCTACTTACAACGACTTATATTTGTTAATAATGTCAGTGGATTGTTGTGTGGCATAACACGACAGCTCCGGTAACTTTACCTGGACCGTAAAACTTCTTTCCCCGGGTCACGTCGAACACTTTCCCGTTGACAGCCATGAGGATCCGTGGATCCTGCAGTCCATCGTAGGGCTTCAACTCAGCGTGCGTAAAATCTCTCTTTTTCAGTTTAGGCAGCGGTTTCTCCACCTCGCCGAGCTCCAGCGGTTTGTCCCCGCGGAAGATTTTGTACAGGAGGAACAAGCAGAGGCTGAGGAGGGTGAGATTGAGCGGGGAGGTGAAGATCTCCTGAAAAACCCCACCTGAAGTTAACTCGCTTGTCTCTGCATCGGCCATGTTGGGTTCTCTCTCTCTCTCTCTCTCTCTGTGGGGTGAGCGAGCCTGGTCGAGCTCATAAACCTTGAACCTATCGCAGCTGCAGCCTCAGCGGCATCGTTAAAGGTCCAGACCAATCCGGTCCTTCTGGCTGCGTGCCGAAAAAGTGATGGCTATCTATCTAGATGGATACATAACACGATATTGTGTTATAAATTATAAACTATATCACTTTACGTATTATATTTAGGTTGCTATTCTTAATTTATAGCTCAAAGATAATATACAAACATTCACGTAAACAAAAGCAGCACATATAAGTCAAATATAAATAAAACACATATATATCAACAACATAAATGCAAAATATTATGAGATAATTACAAAATAATAATACAAAAAAACGAGTAGTCAGTCAGAGGTTTCAGGGTGAAAAGTTCCATAATAACAGAACACATCCGGTGATTGTCTCATGTAATTCGGTCACTTCCGTCTCCTGGAAACAGCCTCTGACGGCTCTTTGGTTCCCACCCAAACAAACAAAGCTCAGATGGAGATTTTCTGCCCTCAGAAACGTTTAACAAGCTGTGACTCCAGCCAGCTGAGTCTCGTCAGATAGCCGGGCTCGTTTTCAGAAAAGCCGAGCTCCTGCCAACTAGAAACAATGTCAGCCTGGTAAAATCTCTTTCTGTAGCTTTATCTAACTGGCGACTCCCGTGTAATTTAAGTAATTGCGCAACAGTGGCGGTAACGTTACCCGAGCTAGCTGCCACTTTTAGTATCCAAACCGCAGCCCGGTGCTTAGCGAGGCTGGGAAGAGATGACAAGCGATTTGATTTGGCTGTTACCACATTTACTTTAAAACAGGTTTAGTAGGAACGGATGACAGCCCGGGTTTGGCTCCTGCTTGGAGAAGATCAGATGTTGAGTAAGATTTGTTGAGTCAAGCTAGCTAGCAGGTGAGTTTTGAGTATTTCTTTATGGTGCTGAAGTTAGCTATGTTAGCTGGGCTCTCGAGCCACGATTACCAGAAGATAACATAGACAAATACCCTTTTATGGAAATTGACACTCACTTTCGTTTTTATGAAGTTATCTTTTAGATAAAGTACAACGACCTACATGGACAAGAGTCACTTACATGTATCAAAAAAAAGTACGAGGGTTTTGTAAAAGTCAAACAGGATTAAAATGCGACATTTAACTTTTTACTTTTTCTTTTAAATTCAGTGTAACGTCTAGTAACATAGATAAAGCTAATGCTTGTTGCTTTGTAGTTCATTCAGGACTGTAGTGCTGTACACCAGGTTAAGTTAATTAAAGGCCAGTGTTATTAATGTTATCATTGTCATTTTTCAAGTATAAATACAGCTTATATAACTTCTACTGCTCCTGTAATATGAGCTTTAATGTCGTTACACAATATAGGATTTCACAATAAAATAAGTTGAAGCCCCCCTCTGTTTTACACAGAAATGTAATGTATGACAGATATTTAAATATTTAAATTAGAATAGAAAATAGAATGATTTAAAGTAGCATTAAAGAAGATTTTAAAACAAATAGACATCTTAACAAAATTCAGATTTATGACCACAATGGTGAGTGTAGAATTACATCATTTATCTGCAGGCAAAGCAGTTGATGCAGGAAGAACACATTTGTCCTTTGTTTTTGTGTGAATTCTACATCTCGGGTCCTAACGAATGTGGAATATTCTTTACGCCTTCATTAACATCGCCACTCATTTGTTCTGTATCCGGTCTTTTCATCACGCAGCGCACTGAGCAGCCTTGTACATTAACTCCCCCACCCGCTCCTCTTTGCTCTGCTGCGGCCCTGTCCTGGACTTTTCCAAACTCATTTACTATGAGTGCAATGCGCGTGGATGCCAAAGTGGTAATGTTGGGGAAGGAGAGTGTGGGCAAGACCAGCCTGGTGGAGAGATACGTTCATCATCGCTTCCTGGTCGGCCCGTACCAGAACGTGAGTGTCAGCTGCTCTGCTTCAATTTCCATGTCGACCCGTAGCTGACTTCCTCCCTGCCTGCTGCCTGGATGATGATGATGATGATGATGATGATGATGATGATGATGTTGTTGTTGTTGTTGTTGTTGTTGTTGTTGTTATTATTATTATATTTAGGAGGTTGTGGTGATAAAGGCTCCAGTCTGTGATCATCTTAAAAGCAGTCATTTTTTGATATCTTTGAGCCTTTTTGTAAGAATCTTGCCTATTAAAGTGAAAGCTAATTAGACATTTCTCTCCTACTTAAGAACACATGATATTTTCATGTCTTGACTGTTGCATAAAGCGACAGGGTGGCTTTGGAAAGTAATCAGACCTCTTCATTTCTTGCACAATTAATTACGGTAAATCACGCGCTGTAACAATTTCCGGGCTGGATTCTTGTTGTTATACACACTTCCACCTTTAGAAAACCCAGACTCGTATCATCTCGTAAACTTTAATTAGTTAGAATATGGTTTGTTTGAAGAAGTCGGCTGTGGAGGAATGTTTGGATGATCAGATATATTCATGTATATTCCCTGTGATTTTACTACTTCTGTCTGATGCTTGTTTTCTCTTCCTGACAGACTATCGGTGCTGCTTTTGTTGCCAAACCAATCCAGGTGGGAGAGAAAGTGATTACCCTGGGAATATGGGTGAGTCCGCTATGATGTACCTGATTAGGAATTTGAGATGTGAAAATGTGCCTAACGGTCAATCACACCCGCTCATTTCATCCTCTTTTAACAGCAGCTAACAGTTGAATGAAACCGATGACTCCCTGCACTACTCCTGCTGACACAGCAGCATTTATTTATTCATTTTTTATCTGTGGCATTAACATTTTTTTTAAATTTAACTTTCACATAAACATGGAGAAATTCAGGATATAATAACATTTCAAATGTATTTACAGTTTCGAGGGGAAATGTGGCTTGGAGATTTGGTTGAAGTAAAGAAAAGTCAGCCAATGCTCAAATGATCTCATGCTCTAAACATTTAATGTCATTTAAATAACTCATGGTACCTTTCTCATGCACAGGGTGTTGAAAGAGATTCACTGTCCTCGATTCATCGTTTGATTTGACTCGGAAAGGAGAAAAAACAGTCAACTTTAAAATAAGCAACTTTAAATTACATCAAATAAGCGATGAATGTAAAACTGAGTTGATGACAGCCGACAGAAACAGTTGGGCAGTTTTCTGAAACGCAGGTCGAGGTGATTCCACAGCCTAACGGCAGCGGGGGGGAGTTGGTTTAGAGCTGCAGCGCTTGTCACGCTCGGGGATTAGACAGCATTTAAAGCCCACAGGGGGGTTGCAGGAATGTTGACTGTGTACGATTGTAACATGAGATCTGAGATATGCAAGGCCAGGGACACTTAACATTACATGCATGACTACATTAAGGCTTCTCAGTTAAATGTCTCCCTTAGACGTTTTTTTCTCTGTCTCACTCCAGGACACCGCTGGATCAGAGCGCTACGAAGCTATGAGCAGAATCTACTACAGAGGAGCCCGAGCAGCCTTAGTCTGCTACGGTAAACCCACATAGTTCCTAAACATTTTCATCTAAATCTCACAGGTGTCATAACTCAACTTCTGGGCAACAACAGCTGAGAGCAGCTGGATGCTTTTTAAATTAGCAACTTTGCCGCAAACAGAAGTGAATGCAGAAGGTTTCTCTCTGTGCTGTTTTCAATGGGGAACTGAACATTGTGCCGCTCAAGACTTTATTTCAGGTGAATTTGTTTTTAGAGATGCCGTCAAATGGTTCGCGAGCTGACGATAGTACGTGGTTTTGGCTTGAAGTTAAACTTTAGCCGACTGAGACTCTGGACTCTGCTCAGTCTCAGCAGGTCAAACCTCTGTTCTGCTCTCTCACGCTAACACAGCCACTGTAGCCAGGATTGCAGTAGCTATGGGACGTATACCACGAAGGCTGTGGTCGGGGAAGCTTGCGTTTTGCTCCCACGAGTGTCTGATGCCGGTAGAAGCTGTTGAAAGTGAAGCAAGCTGAAGAAAGACTCTGACGTCTTCCATTTTCAGAATCGCACATCAAACCTTTTGCTCACCGCTCTCACGTTGAATAAACCAGATTTTCCCAGATGCAAATGAGGGGTTGCTTCTGCAGTTGCCGGGCGGTGCGCTGAAAGATTGTTGAGAAGCTCGGCTAATTTGAAAATTAGATATTAAGATTTGATGTGTGCATGTGTGTGTTTTAGAAGGAAAAAAAATGCACAAATAGGATTAGTAGTTGTTGTGAGGCTATTATTTACTCTATTTATTGTCACGATGACCTAAGTACTAGCGGCGGGACATTCCTCCACCTCCTCCAACACCACGTGCTGCAGTGGAGGACGTCAAAAACGAGCTGAATGGCTCACGGTGTGCGAGTGCAGAGCCTCCAGTCCCTGTGAAGGTAGGAAGATAAGACGAGGAGTCTGAACCCCGCGAGGACGAGGGCGGCGATCCGAGCTGCAGCAGGAAATGAGCTCATAAAGGATGTGAAGACAGTCGCAGCATGATAAGACTTGGAGGGCCTTGATGGTTCTGATTAAATTCTTCTCTCCGTATCTTTGCACACTGAGGACTGTCTGCTCACAGTTAACAGATCTGAAAATGCAAAACATTCTTGTTCCTGAAAAAGGTCACGGCCTTCTCTCTGTTTCTTTGTTCCACACAGGGGAACTTTGAGTCTTTTAGGAAAAAGCTGATGGCATTACTCACACTGCCGTCATGTTTTATTTAGCATCTTCTGTTAAATCTGCTGGACGTCGTCTTCTTAACCTTCCGTCTTCTTTCTGTAGATTGTATTTTATCACTGGTCTCCATCCTGTTGTTTCTGTTGTCCGCTGTAGTTTGTTCTCACTATTAAACCGTTACTGCATCAGTTGACTTTCCTTTGTGAGAAATGACTGAAATAGTAAGAACTGGTAGATTGAGTGTGGGTTCTAGTGTCGCTCTCCTTGTGCACCGTATGCAGGTGTGTGTTCGTACACATCTTTAAGCTGAGTATGGAGAAAATTGGTTGCTGGTTATGTTTAGTTGTGTATGCACTGAGGGATTGAGAGTACGATGTTTCAATCCTCTGTATGTCCTGTACATGCTGCAGAATTGACAATAAAGCAAAAGTTGAAACTTGAAGTCGGCGGAATGCTAAAAGCCTGTGTACGCTGTCAGACTGGGGTTGTGTTTTTTTCATGTTTGACCTTCAGATCTGACCGACAGCAGCAGCTTCCAGCGAGCTCGGTTCTGGGTGAAGGAGCTGCAGAACTGCGAGGAAGTAAGAGAGCTTTTCTAGTCTACATGTAATAAGTCTAATGTAATAGTGTTGTCAGAAATAGCTGCAGGACAGTTAACCAGCCACACCAGCGTTCCATAGCTTCTTACCACTTCCTGAAGCTATAGTAAAGAAAATGACAGAAGTGCGTGACAAGATTTCTTTGTTCTTGTGTTCCTCTGTATGCATGCAGTCACTGTGTAGCAAAAGTGATTATGTACAATGAACTAAAAATGATACTATTTTATGAAATATGAAGATGTTTTTCTACAAAATCCTCTACACTTGTCAAACTTTAAAAGTGCGAGCTCTGGCTCTCTTTACAGTTTAAATACATAGTCAGTCGTCAGCTGGTTGAGGTTATAAAATTCAAAGTGAATGTTGAACTGCTGTACGAGTCGCTCACCGCCTTGTGTTCTTCAGCACTGTAAGATCTACCTGTGCGGCACAAAGAACGACCTGGTTGAAGGAGATCGGAGTCTGCGCCAAATCGACTACCACGACGCGCAGGACTTTGCTGACGGTAAATACACTGGTTGTTCCGCTGGTCGTGTTGCCTGTTCGACCCGTGGAGCTGCAGATGTGTAGAAAGGATTACACGTAAATACCATCGCTCCCCTGTCATTTGCCCGGTCAGAGCTGGGTTTCACGTAAAAAGTCCGTTTTTGCTGATGCACTGTAAGTGAGACATTACGGTCATGCGGCCTTCATGAACTTGTTTATATTCTCACGTGAATCATTTCCTTCCACCAGCAGAAGGCTGCCAGTGTTTATTCTGTCAACAGATAGATGTGGTTATATTGGTATATCACAATTCCACGAATTCAGATTGGTTGTTTTGTCCGAACAAAAGTCCAAAACCCAAACATGTTAAATATCCCAGAAAACCAGCAAATATTCACGTTTGAGAACCTGGAACCTGTGAATTTTTGGCATTTTTGCTTTTAAATTTTCAAATCAATCAATTATTTAAGTTGTCTTTTCAGCTCTAAACGTTATCTGTTTTTTCATTTTGCTGATGTTTTAATACTTTTTGTATATAGTGGATAAACCGGTCTGCAGGGGGGCAAATCGTCTTTTTCTCACTGCCGGGCCGGTGTTTGTTTACTACGAGTTTCAGTTGTAGTTGCGACGCCCTCCTCAGGAGTGTCACAGGTTGTGGTGTGACGTGAGTCGGCAGATGGTCAACCACACTTCCACTGTTGCCTTTCGCTGTGGGACAGCTGGTTCACTGTCACGCCACCCTCTGTGACTGTCTGACGAAGGCGGAGCAACTCCAGCTGATTAGAAGTCAGTAAGAATCAGCTCACAGATTTATATTGGTGAACCCTGTTAAAGAAACAAGTTTAAGGATTTACACAGTAACAGGGTTTCTCCAGCGTGTTAACAAGTTCATCCTGAAAAAAGAAGAAACCGGGTTTTCCATTTACATGCACATTTCTGAGATTATGTTCCTGCTCAAATTGGGGAAAAATTGGATTACTCAAGTGCATGTAAATGTCCAGAACATGGTCAAATGACATTGAGAAATTGTTCAGCCTGTGTGTGATTTTGTAAGAATTGCAACATGAACAGAATTGATCTCCTCTTTCACATGTTTATGCTTCCGTCTGCCTGACATTTAACCTCACTGCTCTGGTCTGCTTTCACAGAGATTGGTGCGCAGCACTTTGAGACCTCCAGTAAAACAGGAAGTAACGTGGGTGAGTCACACCTTCAGTCATCTGCGGGACACATTTACCACGGGCGGTTGGCTGCAGTCACAGCTGTAGTTATTCACGGTTTGCCAATTGAGGAAGAGGGTTTGCCTCAGAAGTCTGATATTGAAAATCTGGGCACTTCTTAATGAGCACATAAACATGCTTTATGAAGATTGTAAGAAACATTTGTTTCTATCGAGGAGAGCTCAGAAAGCCAATATAGCAGAATTGTACACAAAATACCTGACCTGTGTTGAACCGAAATGTTCATCATTTTCTCATTTTAAATAGTGAAATGTAGTTCATTTCTAAGTTTCCTACCCGACAACTCTCTAATCAAACATACTGCTTGTATGAAACTAGCTGTTGCCCAGTTATTGCGTGCTGTAAACCAGGGATTGGGAATGTGAGTGGACTTGTTTTTAACAGGTCACGATGTGTGAATGAACTGATGGAGACTGACGGGCCTCATTCTTCCACTATTTGACAGATGAGTTGTTCCAGAAAGTTGCTGAGGATTACAACAGCACTGCCTTCCAGTATATGACAGGTGAGTGTTTCATTCACGTAAACTCAGTTTGTTTGTATGAATCATTTATGTAATCTTAAAGGGGATTTATAGTTGCGTTAAAAGCTTGCAGGAGAGCAATGGAGCACAAACATGCAGCAGCCGTAGTGCTAAAGGCTGCGTACTATAGTGAAGGAAAAGTAATTTGTTTTGGTGCAGTGTGAAGGTTATGACGGCTACAGAGATGGCACACAAAGACCACAACAGCTGTGATTAGTCATCGTTGGTTACTTGTGTTTTCTGATGACGTTATAGATTGTTGATGGTGAAGACAACATGAAGCTTGTTGAGTAAATGTTTAGTAATCTGCTGCATTTCACTAAAGAGCTGTGGTGCGGCACTAATTGTAGGCTTTCTCCTTAACTTCAATGAAACTGTGGGGGGCTTGTCACAAATATTACAGCCAAATTTCAAGCTGGTTGAGAAGATTGACAGGTTCTGACAAAAGAAAGGATAGGGGCAGAGTGAAAGGATTTTGGATTTGGATTGAGTTGTAAAAAGTGTAAAACTGAGCCAGATCTAAAAGACATAACAGGATTGGGTTTGTATTAACTGGGGGGGGGGGGGGCATAGGGCTTTGTATCATCAGTGAAAATTAATGTTGTGGTGTTCCTGAAATATGTGGCCCAGTTGCAGCTTATATACTGAAAATAACAGTGGTCCTACTGTTGATCCCTGGGGAACACCACAGGTCAGGGGGTCTGATGTGGAAGAAGCCCCCTGACTCCACAATATAACCAATGCTAGTTAAGAGGCAGGTCCTTTAAAGGGATATTTCAACATTTCAGGGAATGTGCTTATTCACTTTGTTGCTTAGAATTGGATGAGAAGACAAACACTAAATGTGTAGCTACAACCATTCGCTTGTTAGCTTAGCTTAGCATAAAGCCCAGAAACAGGGAAACGGGGAATTGCCTAGCCTGGCTCTGCCCAAAAGTAACAAAATACGCCTACCAGCACGTCTAAGATCACAATTAACACATTATATCTAGTTTGTTTTCAATTTTATAGAAACTCTACTGATCCCAAAGCTGCTAAATGCAAGATTTTGAACATTGTCTCCTCCTCTGTTTCAGCAGAGGAAACGGGCGTGGACTTGGGCCAGAAGAAAGACTCATATTTCTACTCCTGTTGCCATAACAACTGATGCTGGGCAACAGGAAGGGAAACCGACGTGGTCACCTTCCCTTGGCTGGAGTAAAACCTGGATATTGCTGGATGGGTGTCGGATTACTCGGCTCTGGAACTGGGATCCAAATGACAGAAAAGGAAATTGAGCAGTACTGTTCAAACCTTGTTAGATATGTTTATTTCTTTTGTGCCATAAACAACTGAGGTCTGCGAGATGTTATGGAAGAGGATCTGTCTGATGCAACTGTTACAGGGTGGAGACGGTCACACTTTTCACCCAGTTATGTCCTGTGATTTATCAGCTGGTCCCTTTTTTCCTTCTGTAGCTTCCTCAGAGCTGGACCGTGAAAGTATCCTCAAAGCTGCAGGGTCAAATAATCGGAGGCTGTGCTGTGGTTAAAAGATGCCCTGCAGTGGTGAGGACGTTAAAAAGAGGGAACTCACTGAACACTGAAACTTGATTGAGGCAGTTTATTCTTGTAGCAACTGCAGTGCTTCAGGAGGGCAAATGGTTTGTTTACAGCAGTTTTTTTTTTGTTTTGTTTACTTCCAACTCTATTTAACCTTGATGTGGTTTCTGTCTGTCAGTCCTGCACATCTTCTATGAAGCCTACACGACTGGAGTGAAGCCAACTAGGATACAATCTGTCACAAACGCTCCTGTGTTCCCAGTAATGCCTCACTGAAATGAATTTGTCTTATACCTTTTGCAATTCTGGTATAATGCACACATGAAATGATACCAATGATCTTTTTAAAGCCCTTAGACCCGTAGTAGAAACGGCAGGACTGTGTTTGAGTCCAAAGTCAACATTCACATTTCTTTAGCGTTTACCACGACTTTTGCCGTGTGACAGCCATGGATGTATTAAGAGGGCTGGATATGGCGCCTTGTTGCTAATTAGCCCAAGTGGCCACTCGTGGTACTGCAACAAGAGACAAATCCTGAAATCCAAAAAGCATTTTTCCCCAAAGTCCACCAATATAAAACGGACATCTATAAAACTGCAAACGGGGTTTAATTATTACTCTTTGTATAAAGACTTTTTTAATGCATGGAGGTTTTATATTTGTAAAACCTTCCCAAATCCCAGAAAAGCCCATTTTATTTTCATCTGAATGTAAAGTCTATCGGCTAGACAGGAACGCGTGGGCGGGGCCAGCAGGAGAAACACTAATGAGCGCGTGCAGTGGGGCGCGCAACGTGGACGTAAACCCGGAAGCAGAACAACTTGCTCATGCGGTCCGAATAACCGGTTCGTTCAAAATAATGGCCGCCTTCTTGGAGTTGAGGATCCAGTCCTTAAAATACATCTACGGTGGCAGCACGTATCTGATGCGTCATCTTGTGCAGCATCTGATTCTGATCTGATTCTGTCATAAGAAAAAACAAATAAGCTGATTTTCAGGTGGCGTTTATGAAAGAAAGCCAAGATATTTAATTAAATTGCATGACCTCGGCTGACTGAAAGGAAATTTGAAGGACAATTACTTTTGTGCATTTAAACTACATTTTCTATTTTTTCCTTTCAAATGCAAAGCGCACATATGGAAATATGACTTTTACATTTTCTTTCAGTCGTCACTGGGAGTCAAATGTTCCTTCGAAGCTCTGAAAGGTTTTAGGAAAAACTCCAAGTGGGTGAATGTTGTAAAACAGTACAAACATGGTCATCGCAGGGTTCTCAAAACGACATTTACAGCTGTATTTAAAATTCAAGACTCAAGTCACTAATTTATTGCCTTTTTAAGTTGTGCTGCCAGGAAGACGGGGGGGAATACCCAAGAACAGTTTCCTCCGTGTTGCTGCTTTAATGTGTTGATGTACCATGTGTTGATATTTTGATGCACAGTATTTTTTATTGAGGGCTGTTTAAGATGGACCTGTGTAAAATATATTCTGTAAAATTAAAAGCTTGTTAAAATAATGTTTCAAAGCTCTGACAGACTTTACATTTTTACAGTGATTGATCCACAATTGTGTTGCCTTTGTGTATATCTGAGCTTTTTATGCATTTGAGTGTAAAACCTGGCGACAATTATGGCAATATGTGTAAACCTATCAAGTGTATTGTAAATCATCTCAAATATTAGCATTAATGCATCTGCAGAACTGAATTTGTGGCACACTGAAAACCTTTTTTAAAAAATTTTTTCAGTTTCCAGCTGTTTCTTATTCCACTTGCAGATAATTTTGCTGGTTTCAAATGTCTCCTCTCCGTAGTATCATCTCATGCTGTCCATCCCCGTCCTAGAAGGGAGAAAAACAATCTTAAAAATAAAAGCTTGTGCCTCAAAAAGCGACGTTACTATAAGCCAAATAAAATCACTTGAAACCAGCAAAACTGTCACAGAAGCGCAACAGACTTCACTCAAGAGTGAACACGAGGAATAACACCTGGTTTTTGGGGCTTCCTTCCAGGTTGTGAGCATTTTCCAAACTGTCCTTGTTGGTGCACCGAGGGACGTCTCTCTCATGTTCAAACTGATTCTAATTAGACAAAAGCACAGATGAGTTATGCAACTGGAAAGTAAAGAAACCGTGGTCTTACATGGAATCTGTAGAAGGAATTAAAGAGCCAAATATTTAAACACAGAAACTCAAAGTGGGATTGATTTGACAGTGGATATACAAAATAAATCTAGAAACTTAAAATATGCTTTGTTATGAAATTTGTCGAAATTTAAAATATATTAATACTTTAAACACATTAAACCTTCCAAAACCTCTGATAGGGTCCCTTTTGACAAATTATTGTTAGAAAAAGCCTTGAAATGTGTCAAATGATTTAATTAAACAAGTGGGAAAAGAAACCACCCGTTCTTTTGTTTGGTTGTATAAAAAAGAAAAGTTTAAAACTCTGTCTCTCTCACCAACTCCACCGAAAAGGAAAAAAATCCATTTCCATTTCCATTTCCAAAGTCACTCTCAGTATTTTAAGTTTAAAACAAGTGGCAATATGAGAAGTGAAGAAAAAGTGAATTGGCTTTGGTGCAGTTTGAAAAACCACACTGACTTACGCTGAAGACCTCCCCTCATTCACAATATTCTTGCTGTTATAATAAAAACAGGTGACGGGAGATGTGTTTTGGAGCGCTTTGTATCTGAATGCATTACTACATGTTTACACTCATGTCGGCAGTCTGGCTTGTGACTGTTGGTTTATTTTGTACTTGAGTTGAGCTCTTCTCTGTTGTTTTTACTAGATTTTGGCTGATTAGACTTCCTCTCTGCTGTGCGAGTGTGGACTTGCAACTCCCTCGTTGCCTGTTGAGTTTTGTGGTACCTTTGAGGGTGGGACAACTCACAACACCTTCTTTCTCGTGGGTGACTACCAAAAGGTATTGCACTGCCTGGCAACGCTTAAAAGCTGTGAAATGTGAATAATAAAGTTTACTCCACTCCCAGTTGCTGTTTGATTATCAGCTGATAGAGATTCAGCCTCGTTCCAAACCTCTGAATCAGGCTACATCTCGGAGAACCAATTGATCAATCAGAGCTTAGTCAGCAGGATTAAGAACGGGGACCCCATCTTCCTAGCTAGCTATCTAGCTCCACAAATAAGCATGTTTCCCCATATACCACCATTGTTAGGGGATGTCAGTAAAACACCTTGAACTGCAAATATATATTTTTTTATAACTAAAACTTTCCCAGAACCTTAATAAGCTTATTCATTTGGAAACTTGTGATGTGCATTCACTTTAATATTATGTAGAATACATTTTTTAAATCCAAAATAGGTCCTGATAGGTCACTGAAGAAGATAATCAGGAGCTGCAGCACTGGTCTTTAAAACCACAGCGCTCTTATTGTGCTTACTGAGCACTTGCATTAGTGTCTACTACTCTAAATCTTTTTCTTCTTTCTTGAGACAGTCTTCTCTGTGAGTTAAAGGCAGGAATTCAAGATATTTTTAACTGAGGCCAAAATTCACTTTATCACATTTCAGTGTGGACACAGTGTACAGTTTCTGTCAGAGAGGTCAAAGGGCAACAGCACAGACAGACGAAGCTTTTTGACTGAACATATAAAGCTGTCCTGACTTTTAAAGCATATTCTGAACTTGTGTGGAGTAAAAGAAATGCTTTCATCAGGCTAAGTCAAAAGTGATATATGTGGTAAAAAGCATCCAGTTTCTATTAGTCTTCCTCCTTGACTTATTTTGTTAGCATTCAGCAACAACTTAACCAGCATTCGTCACGCTAATCAGTCCTTTCTTAAAAATCTCAAACGTGTTTATGTGGTTTTTCTGTCTGTCTTCTGAACTAAACGGGTGTTTACTACCTTACTGGACAGTAACATCTGAAGAACACGTCATTTTAACAAAGTTAAAACAAAGGTAATTTTGTTAGCATTCAGCAGCAACTTATCCAGTGAGGCTAATTAGCATGTGCATGCTAATCAGTCCTTTCTGAGAAGGTGAAACGTGGTTTTTCGGTCCACATTATGAACTAAAGGGGTATTTACTGTACTGGACAGTAAAAAATGAACACCTGGTCATTTTAATTAAGTTAGTTCGTTAGCATTCAGTAGCAACTTACCCAGTAAGGCTAATTAGCATTTGACATTCCTTCAAAGGCACGTGGGAGATGTTGTTGAGAAAACATTGTTTCTTACCAATTATTAATCATATTTTAAACAATTGTATTTGTGCTCACTAGATCTTCCTGGAATTCAATTATGTGATTTAATTTAATTGAATTAAATGAATTTAAAACCTGTATGAGCAGGATTTTAAAATGTCTACAATAATTTCAAGATGCTATAATTAACAAAAAAAGATTATTTACATAATGGCTTTCAATTTTATCAACCATCATCTTTGATCTACGCTTTCTATGTAGCTTTATGTTGGACCAATAAATGGAAAAAAGAACGAGGCAAGTACAAATCTTATTCCATACAACTTCTTTTTCTTATATATTTATATAGCAGTTGTTTTAACAGGTCAATGGTTGAGATCTAACAGGTCATAATTACACTGGAATGAAACATTGCTTGTTGGGCAACTGTAAAAAGGCGCATTAGTAGGGACACTTGGCTCTCACAGGTGCCAAACCATTCCTTAAAAATATCTCCAAAGAAATACACTCTAAGGCATTGGCAGATAACACACAGACAATATCAAGCTTGAAGACAGTGAAATATGTGGCGAGAATGCATACTGAAGTGCAAGCATCACGGCAGGAGCCCGTCGTTTGATGAGGAGGGAACACGGAGCGAACGCCCTCAGAAACGCTCCCTCATCCTCATTTGTGCGTCACAGAACAGTATATAAATAATGACTACAGAGCACAGCATACACACCGGAGCAAACGTAGTGCTTTCTCTGCATTCAGACCACCAGCGACCACAAGGGCAAGACCGACGTCTCCTTACGGAGCTCCTAATAACCTACAAGACAGCTTTAGCGTCCTATGAAGGTATAAACACTCTCTGTGGCTCTCCCGCCCTGACACAAAGGCAATTCTTCGTCTAAGATCCTTTTTTTAAATTTACTTTTTTGGCATGAAATGGTCAGATTTAAAGTAAGCTTCCTTCTGTATCTGGCTGTCAGCAGCTTCGGTACACAGCTATCGGTATCTTTATTCTAGTACACTGCGGGACATTTCAACAGTGGTGACCAACAAACACAAAGTTGCAGTGACAGCTTCATGTTGCGATGAGGCTACGCCAGGCAGCCGATCGTCTGGCACTTCCACATTTGTTTGGAGATGGTCTGATCTCGAAGCACTCAGGTGTTGAAGTACCACCTAATGATCTAATGAGGCCTCGAGAAGATCTGCAGAGTACATGGAAGCAACCACTCCTGCGTCCAGTAAGATCCTAAATATACATCACTGAACTGATTTAAAAAAGAAAAGAAAAGGTAACCAGAGTTCACCGACCACAAGGACACATATCAGTCCAATAGGAGCTGCTTGTGTTTCACTTGTTTTGAAACAGATGTGTTGTAATCGCTACAGGGGACAGAGGTTTTCATCTACAGATTAATTCATGTTTTTTTTCTTCCCGGTACCGAGCTGCAGCGGTGAAAACATGGTCACTGTTATCAGTCCGAACGGCCGTCTCTGATGATGCTGCGTCTCCAGCTTACACTAAGCTCTTGCAGGTCAGCGCATTGACATACATGACACCTGAAATACTACCGAAAGAAAAGCCAGCAGGTGAAATTTGGTCAAAATGTGAGAAAGAACGAGCACACAGGGAGTGAAATATGTTTACAAAGTTCTGTGTTGCAGTTCCAGGTGATTTTCTTTGTCCAGATCTGCCACGTCAAGGTGCGGTCAGCGCCAGTGTGTGCAAAGTCACTGTGTCGAGAGTACTGCGGCCGAGGCCGGGGGGGAACGGAGCCAAACTAGGACAAAACTAAATAAATACTAAATAAATAATATCTATGTATATGTGGTTCTATAGAGTATTTATGTTGTTTATTTATATGTTTTATCAACGTCACACTTTTTATTTAAGTGTTGATTTAGTTTTGCCCTAAACGATCCTCCACCTGCTCGCTGGATACAAACAGTGACAGACTGGGCCACTTGTGTAAATGTGATTTAATTCATCTTCATCTGCTTGTGCCACTGTAAATAATAATCCACTGTGCATCACTCCTCCTCTTCCTCATCCTCCTCTTCATCCTCCTCCTCCTCCTCTTCGTCGTCATCGTCCTCCTCCTCCTCCTCCTCCACGTATTCCAGCCCCACCTCCTCCATCACCGCCTCTCCATCCTCTTCGTGAGGGTCTGATTTCTGCCTCACCACCTCACCCTCTTCCGCCGACTCCTCCTCCACTTCCTCCAGCAGCTCCTCCTCCTCCTCCTCCTCCTCCTCTTCGTCCTCCTCCTCCTCCTCGTCTAAGACGTCCCTCTCCTCCTCATACGAGGAGATGGGCGAGTACTGCGGGAGGTCAATCACGCGTGGGCTGCTGGGAGCATCAGAGCTGCCGGGGGGAGGGGAGGACGCAGGGGCGCCGACGGGAATAGTGATGGGGACGGGGATGGAAAAAGCCGGAAGTGACTCGGATGCACACACCCCGGCACCGGCGCCGACCTCCTGGACCCTCTTGCCGGTCGGGTTCTGACCGGGGGTAGTCTTAGCAGCAGCGGAGGGGATGACGGCCATGCCCAGCCCCGAGGTCAGCGGCCTGGGTTCGGGCGTGTACTCCCGGATCTCCCCTGGTTCCAGCGGTTCGGGCCCACAGGGGTCGTGTTCACTGCAGCACAGCTTGCCGTCCAGCTTGGAGATGAAGAGCAGGCCGTCGCGGTGCTGGTTGCAGTAGGAGCTGGGGCACATCTCGCAGAAGGACGCCGCGTCCTTTCCACATATGTCGCACTGGTGCCACGGACATTCCCAGCGGCCTGCGACAGATACACAGACCAGAGCGTCTTTCATTGTATTTTATGTTTATTACCCACAGTATCATTATTCTTGTACCATTTTGCACCTACTACATCACAGTGACAGCTCTCTGTAGTAGTTCGGGCGGTTAGTCTTTTACTGCACTGCTGTGTTGTTGTGTTCATATATTCTTGTGTATTAGTGTTTTTTTTATTTAAGCTACTGGATGCCTCAATTTCCCTCGGGATCAATAAAGTATCTATCTATCAATCTATCTAAAAGCAACCGTGACTGAAGATTTGACTTTTTGTTTTCATGTTTGGAATTTGAATCGGTGAAAGAAAACCTAAATATTAGATTATCAAATGTCAAAATACTAAATTGTATTTTAGTTACTGTTCACAGTCTCACATTTCTGTGTTTAACTAACAAATAGGAGAAGGTGTTTTGTCTCTCTCTCTCTCTCTGGTCAACGTACCACAGCTTAAACTACTGACATTACTCAACTAAAACGCATTGAGAAATGACTGCATGTCATCACCGAGTTGATGGCGTTCATGCAGAGCCACCGACCTGCAGGCCTCTTGGTGAGGTTGAGGCAGTCTGCGTGGTAAACCTTGGGACAGCCGGGTCTCTTGCAGGAAACCATCTGTCCTCCGTCTCCGCAGCTGAAACACTCGTCCTCCCGTTCTTTAGTCACCACCACCTTGTTCTTCCTCTTGCCGTGGCCCCTCCTCTTCAGCTTGCGACCTTTGTCTTCAGACGGAGGGTTGTTCTGGATCGGAGAGGAGAGAGAGAGAGAGAGAGAGAGAGAGAGAGAGAGAGAGAGAGAGGGGTAACTTTTATCGTGGCTCTCCATCACAGGAACTCGTCCACAGTATTCAGCACTTCGATAACTAGCAAAGTATCAAGCCGAGTAGTGTTTGGTTTGCGTCGCTCCCCTCACCTTTGGCCTGACGCCCAGGAAGCCGCTGCAGTTTGACGCTCCGCATTTACAGACCGTCTTCCCGTTCCCCAAACACTCCAGGTTGTAGTTGAAGGTGAGCTCTGTTCCTGCAATTTTAGAAGATACACTCTTGATTTGACAAGCTGAGCTACTTAAGTCTTCAGCATAAACACATTAAACCGGTCATTATTTGGATTCTTTGTGGAATCAGGAAGACTTTGGTGTTTTCTCCCGTCCATCACGTAACCAAGTTGACTTCATGGAAAGAGTGTGTTGTGTGTGTGTGTGATGTTCAAAAACTGGATGCCATAAATGGGGTACCTAAAGCAACCGATGATTTAAACAGGTTATTTATATTCCTATTTATTTAGCAGCGTACCTGCAGCGACGTCGACGAGCGCGAACAGTCCCACCCGGGTGTCTCCGCTCACCGTCCACTTCTGCGTCTCACAGTTGGGCTGACAGCAGTGGTTCATGAAGCGAGCCTCGTTCCCCTTCGGCCCGGCATCGATGATTCGATCCTGACACACACACACACACACACACACACACACACACACACACAAGCTAATGAGAAATCCTAGCAGACAGTTTGACTCATCTTCTTGGTGTTCAGCTGAGTGTGATAGTCTTTTCATGATTGATGATGAACGAAGGTCCCGATTGGACTCCAACTCCCGTTCGGCATCTTAACCTAAGCTGTGGGGGCTAAACTGTTTTAATGAAACCATATGCGTTTATATCAAAATTATGCTAAGTCTAATTGAAAGCTATTGAAAGCTTAAATACACACACACACACACACACACACACACACACACACACACACACACACACACACACACACACACACACACACACACACACACACACACACACACACACACACACACACAC
>JAVQJD010032334.1:0-13758 GCA_036023655.1 Nannoperca australis | reverse complement strand
TGTAAGGTCTTATATAGACAGGTGTGGGCCTTTCCTAATCAAGTCCAATCAGTTTAATTAAACACAGCTGGACTCCAATGAAGGAGTAGAACCATCTCAAGGAGGATCAGAAGAAATGGAAGGCATGTGAGTTAAATATGAGTGTCACAGCAAAGGGTCTGAATACTTATGACCATGTGATATTTCAGTTTTCCTTTTTTAATAAATTTGTAAACATTTCTACATTTCAGTTTTTTTCTGTCAAGATGGGGTGCTGAGTGTACATTAATGAGAAATAAAATGAACTTTTTTCATTTTAGCAAATGGCTGCAATAAAACAAAGAGTGAAAAATTTAAGGTGGTCCGAATACTTTCCGTACCCACTGTATCACTTCTAATTCTTAGTTGGATGTTACTGTAGTGGCACAGAGCCCAGAAGTTGTGATGTTGAAAGAAAAAACATATTTGTGGCCATTTGTGTTGTTGAATTATATAATAATAATAATACAGTGGGTTAATTTATAAAATATAAATAAAAATGATTAATTTGAGAGAATAAATTCAATAATTCTAGAGAATGAGTTAGACATTTTGAGCAAAAAGTATAGTTTTTTTCTCTATGACACTTAACAGGCTCTATAGGATAGAGAGTTTTTGGTAGATTTAATTTTTTGGAAAATAAGAGGCCAAAGTAGTTTTATTAGCTTTTTTTCTTTTATAAAAACACTACATACTATAGCAACCATGACAGTGTACTGATGCCACCTTGACAAAAACAAAAATTCTACTTTGGAACGGGAACATTTTATTGCTGTAATGAGATCCTTCAAAAGTTATTTCTAATTAAATTTATTTTGTATTTACTACATACCAAATTATTATTTTTGACAAAAACATCTTGTTATAACAATGTATCTTTTTATCTTATGTCACAAAACGTTCTCATTATTGCACAAAATAAACATATCTTGTTAAAACTACTTGTTAAAAATGTTATGTTCAAATTCAAGTATCATCTCTCCATCCGTCCATTATAATAATAATATAGTGATACAGGCTTGTTACAATGTAAAAATGATCTCATTAAAACTAATTCTTGTTGTATCAATAAAAAAAGCAATGATGTCATTTTTTTCATGGTGGCCACAAAACACTGCTCTGTAAGAAGAACTGTGTCCAGACTTTGTTTGTTCAGGGTTTGTGTCCATTGATCTCTTCAGTGGGACTGGTTTAAAATCTGTTGAACTTGTGAAATTGCTATTTGTATCACTATTCTTGTTGGATAAATCCTTCCATGTGGTAAACCACCTTTGACTTTGATCCCATATTTTTATGCTATCACTATCCTTCCTTTATAGAGATGTATATGGATGGATGGAGTGTTACAATTACTCATCAGTTTACGTTGAACATGTATGTTTATGTTGAACTAGATTTTAAAAGAATACTTGAATACTTTACAAACTTAATATTTACATGTCCTTGTCTTTATGTTTTTTTTTCCACTAGAAGCACTGCTGCCCCTTACTGAAATCAAGATATACACCAACACATTAATATTATTTATGTGCTGCTGATCAGTGAGTTTGCTAATACAAGCAGACATGTAGTAGACTTTAAACTGTACATGTAGTGTCACACGTAGCCCATTTAGTTTCCCCTGAGCTTATTCTGAGCTGTAGATTGTCTTGTTTTCTAACCTGGTAGGCTGGGATGAATGATATGTTTTGTTTCTTCAGCACTTGGTGCTGCATTGTTATTAATGAGTGTCTCCGCACATTTCACACACATTTGATAACGCTTTAGAGTACCTTCTTTATAGTGTTGTATTCCACTACAACTTAGGAGAGAGAGAGCAGGAGGAAGGAGAACATACAGTAGTACAGTAGTAATAATCTATAAGTAATAGATGTGGTAATGGTATTATTGATGTGGTAATGGTATTAATAAAAAATAATGTTAATAGCAGTTAATACAGAAGATATTTTAGCTTTGGTGGTAGATATATATATATATATATATATATATATATATATATATATATATAGAAAAATAATAAAAAATATTTTGTGCACGTGCACAAAACAGGGAGCGTTCTCCCTGTACAGGCTATAAAGATAAAGCTCTATAAACTTGATTTTTTCCCCCGGAGATGACAAGCTGCAGCTGCCGTCTGATTTTGTCTGACTTAGTGACAACACTGGTGCGTTGTTCTGTTGCTCTCTGTCCATCAGCTGGAGGAGCAGCTGAGTCGTCTACAGAGAGAGAAGAATGATCTGCAGTCCAGGATGGAGGAGGACCAGGAGGACCTCAACGAGCTGATGAAGAAACACAAGGCTGCTGTCGCTCAGGTCTGCTGTTCTCCTCTCGGTCTTCTTCCCATACACTGTGACATAATATTGCCAATTAATACTTCTATTTCCATAAACATTTTTTTTTCTTATATTATGAATTAATTATTTACTTCTGAATTGGAATTACAGAATGTATTTATTTATTACAAAAATAAGGCATAGGGTTTTATATTTTAAGTTTTTTATTCCATTTCACACAATTCATTAGTGTCCTGCTTTGACACTTAAATGTTCCGTGTCGTGATCTCTTCAATATAAAGACCTAAACATTTTAACAGCATCCAAATTGGCCATCTGTCGAGGGAAATCGTTTGTGTGGAGAACTGTAAAACCCTATTTTAGCTTGAACACGCCCCCTTCTAACATTTGAAGGGAGGATATAAATTTCCCCGGAACTCTATAACACTGATCAACACTGTAAACTAATAGCTTACTAGTAGTACTACTCCTTGCATACATACAGACATGCATGCAATATAGAGTGAACATCATGTCAGGAATCATTCAGACATAGGTGGATAAACTCCTGGTGCCTTTTATATTGTGTGCATGCCAACCAAGCATAATGTGCTTTTTCATCGCTTTAATGGAATCAAGTCAACAATATAATTGTGCTGTTTCCACTAACTTTCATTGTATGTGTGCATTATTTTTTAGACAAAAAAAATTATATAAAATAATAATAATAATAATAATAATAATAATAATAATAATTAACCAGCACAAACTCAACTGGGTCCTATCCCTTCAGGGGTACATTTATAATTTAATTAAATAGTTTCAATATCACAGTTAAAATCAATCAAAAGCCAGTGTCACACCACAGACTCCAGACCATACACAAACGCTTGTGATTGGTAATATATTTATAGTCAATATTCAGTGTTTTAAAAATGTGAATGTTTCAGAAAAAAACAATGACAACGAATGAAACCAAATATGATTTTGTTGAGATCCCGAAACACTAAAGAGCATTGAAAGTTGGTGCCCTGTGGAGTTTTCTTGAAAAACAGAAGTTCTGTTTACATTCAGTGTTATTCACCAAGTGTGTATCCTCGAGCTCTAACAAACACATTCAATGTATTTCTTTTCTCATAAAACATTTGCAAAGCTGCTGCCAGTCTTTTTCTTCCCTTTTTTTGGGGCCCATTGCAGCATATCATGGTATGTTAACTGTAGGTCAGTGGAATAGCGTGAAACCACGCCACCCGCGTGCATGTGCATCCTTGTGCACTAGATAAAGCCAAGGGGGTGCCACTCATAGAAAAACAGATCCATAGTGCTACCAAAAGTCAAACACTCTACAGGGAACCTTTAAGAGATTCCCATACACAACCAGTGCAGTACAGATCAGTTCTACAACTAATGGTGTATGTCATCAATACAACTGAATCAACCATCATGTTGTATAACAGATAGACAACATTGACTGCCTTGTGTATGATTTTTTTATAAAAACGCAAAAGTGTGCTTAATATATCTGCAGCTGATGTGTCAACATTGCCACAACACACACACACTGTCTAGCTTGCATTTTCCACATATTATATCATGTCAAAAAGCAATCCCAAGTTAATTTGCAAAAAGTAAAATCCCTGGATCAAGCTTTACATAAAATTGTTTTAGCACCATCCATCCATGCCAATTAAGTACATTTTTGAAAAGCAGTGGTATTTGGTGAGCTCTGAGTGCCCCCCCATTAGTATTAATGTAGCTGTACATGCAGTTGAGCAGCAAGTGGAAATGAAAGTGGAGTAAAAGCGCTTCCTTTCCCTCGCTGATGGAATGATGAGTGATCTGCCTCCACTGGCTCCAAATGAATCCATCCTTCTTGTCTAAATTGAAGCAGCTGAATTCCCGATGGGACTCGCTGTAGCAGAGTGCTTCATCTATTTGTGCAAAAAAAAAAAGCACTTGTCTCAAATATCTCACCCAGGTCACATTGAATTGAGATTTATTGATATGCTTTCACCATCTTCCCAGCAGATTTATTTGTCTTGGTAATGTCATTGTGACGGCAAAATGTTTTACTGGATCTTGGTATTTTTTATCGTGTGGCATTTGATGGATTTATATTTTGTCTCTAGGATTTTAGCTGTACAGCTATGTATAGTCTGTATACTGTATAACTGAGGATGTACTTGTAAAAATGAAATCCTTATTCATTCTTTTATCAGATGGAATAAAATAAAAAAAGCTTTAATTTACATGTACAGTATCGTATCGCTCACTGACTTTTCTTCTTTTCATGTGATTGTGTGGTTTCAGTCGGCCCAGAACCTGGCTCAGATCAGTGACCTACAAGCCCAGCTGGAGGAGGCCCTCAAAGAGAAGCAGGAGATTCAGGAAAAGGTAGATGCTGGCTTTTTCTCTTAGCATACCACTGATGTAACAAGGACAGTCAGTTCAAAATTTGCAGTCTAACTAAAAGCAAAGTAAAACAGGCTGAGAGAGCTTTAACATTGTGGAACGAGTTGGGGTTTTACCCTGTGTGAGCTTTCAAAAGTAGTCAGACCAGTGGAGGGAACAAGTAGGACAGAGTAAGTGAACTGGAATCAGCCCTGAGGTCATTTCAAATTGAGCTTTTGATTGATGCTCAGCAACAAAATAGAAAAGAGCATTTATTTCAAACGTGTCAGTAGTCTCACATCTTCTGTGTGTTGCTGAGTAGCTAGGTTCCCAACCAAACTAAACCGACAACCAATAGACCATACTGCAATGATCTGAAACTTGCCAGTTAACACCAACTTTTTTTGTAGCTGTATATAATTTGTAGCGTCTTAAATTATGAATGAGGATAGTGACGGTGAGTTACTTGCTACAGTTGCATTTCTCGTATTGATCTAATAAAATCTATGGGGCGAAATGATCAACGGGTTAAACATAAAACCTGTAAACTACTTAAGAATCACTATGACAACAGTGGTTCATTTTGTCACTTACACAGAACATTAACATTTTAAAAATAATCACCTATTGTAACATGTTTGTGTCTCTGTAAACCTGGTTCAGTATCACTTCTTCAGACTTCTGACTTTTGGATACTTAACTCCAAAGTTACCTTTCCAGACCAGGATCATGACTGTACATTATTAAAGGTTCAAGAATGTTGTGTTACTTTTCAAGCAAGAATACCAATTATTTGCTGGTTACAGCTTCTAAATGTGAGGATTTGTATTTTGTGGTATTGGACTGACTTAACAATCTAATTATGTTGCTTTGGAGATGGGAATTTTTCAAGGTTTTCTGATTATTTGAGTAATTAGATACACTACTATTGCCTAAAGAACTCGTATGACAACACTATGCCAGTTTCAGTCTCATAATGCAGGCTCTAAACCCTCCCCTGACAGAGTTTCCTCTGCTGCAGTGCCCAGTCAAGAATCCCATTTACAAACTTGCATGAATGTGCAGCACTGCCTCAGCCCATTTCCTTTGCCTTTGCACTGGTCTCTTGACAAATACAACCCTTGATGTAATTGATGTGTCATTCAAGCAGGATTGGCGCTGGCAATATTTTACACAGATGGCCAGCTTGCTTTTCCAACTCAGACAAGCAATAACGCTGAACATGCTAGTGCTGTCATCCTCGTAATGACTGCTGCTTCATGAATCTTTTCTCCATCAGACACAGCTGTACCTGACAAATCAAACCCAGCCATGTAGATGAGGGAGATTATTCCCTCGTCCACCTGTACAACGGGTATGTTGTATTAGTATATCCCAAGTCCTGCAATATTCCATACAATGGTACCATCGGAGACCTCTGTAAGAGACAACCCTGAAATGACACCCCCATTGTGTTCATTCTTTTCTTATCTGTCAGGTTGCCTTTTGTTATTTTTAAAGTAGCAATATCATGGATGGTAATTTACCTGTTCTAATTTGGTCCCGATACCAAACCAACTTCGTATTATACTGTACTTTGAGGAATATAAAACCTCAAAACCTTCTCTACAAAACCCTATTTTCCATTTTATAACATTATTGTGTCATTGTTTGATTTTTGTCTTAAAGTAATAGCTTGGGAAAATAGCTCTTTCACTTTCTTTTCAAGTGAGATGAAAAGATTGACCCCCCCCCCCTCCCACCTGTGTGTAAAGTAAAGAGCTAGAGTTAAGATGTGGTTATTCTAATTTAGCATAAAGACTGGAAGCAGAGAGAAACAGCTAGCCTAGCTCTGTCCAAAGTTCAGAAATACACTGAAAAACACTAAATACGTTATGTCTTGTTTGGAACATCCATACACCAACAGAAATGTAAAAAATATTGTGGTTTTAGGGGAAACTACATGCTGGAACTATTTCTTAGCTTGGTAGCATCATGATTGTACAGACACCTAAACCACAACCTGTGCTCAATGACCATATCTTTCAACCCACCCTGTAGCAGGAGTTTCTGTACAGAATTACTGAGCGGATGAATAATCAATCAATAAATAGTTCTGATAAGCTTGGACATTTGACCACGTCCAAGTTTACACACCTGTAACCTGTCATGCCAGACAGAGCTTCAAATATTTAAAACTTCAATTTCTCTGCCTTATGCCATTGTGACCCAGGAGTCTAAAGGTTTTTAATGCAACCAAACATTTCGGTCAGAGAAGGAGAATTCACAAGTCAAAACTGTAGTAGAATGAAAATCTAAAGACCCTTGTGCTGTAATGTGGTTATTGAGTTTATTGTAGTAGTAAACAGTACGCGCAGTTTACAGTCTCCGTTTTATCCTGATTTAATTTCATTGAACTTTTGGTCATCAATAAAATGATGCCAGCAGTTTTTAAGGGAATAAAGAGGGCTTAGGTCATAAGGATACAACAGCTATATAGAGTTGGGTGTCGTCCGCGTAGTGATGAAAATCGATAGTTCTTACAAATGATGACAGTTGTAAAATATAAAGACTGAAGAGTAGTGTACCAAGGACAGAACCTTGCAGCACTTCACATGGCATTTCTACTCTTTGTGAGATTCCAGCCAATAGGTGGCACTCAGAAGTTTGGTAACATTAATATGTATATGTTTGTGTCTTAGATGCAAGCCCTCCAGAGCCAGCTGGAGTTCCAGGAGCAGTCCATGGTGGAGAAATCATTGGTCAGTCGGCAAGAGGCCAAGATTCGCGAGCTGGAGACCAAGCTGGAGTTTGAGAAGACACAGGTCAAACGCCTGGAGGTGAGAGCTGAAGACAAATGAAGTGCTGGTGGTGTTTAGTAGTAGGCATCTGGGAGAGGAAGCTCCAGCGTGTGGAAGACATGAGAATAGGTTGGTGGGAGGGTGTAATGTGCTGCTGGGGTCAGAGATCAACTGCAGCAACACAAAACGGTCATGATGAACTGAACATAAATGGCACCACATGAACATGTACTGTAGCTCCATAGAATTTCAGACCATTGCAAGTTGGATATAACAACCTGCTTTACTTTGTCCTCTAGCTTGTGTTACTCTCACTTGACAATACCATTTGTTATTCTGTCATTTTCAAATTACTTTCAGATTTTGCCTGAGACAAAAAGCACAATTGAAGAATAAAGGTTACCATCTGCACGCTCCCAGGGAGAAATTGAAATCCTCTCTCACCCAAAGATAAAATGACCTCTCAATTTTGCAGGTTCAGTTTAGTAATTACTAGCTGTGCAATGTGCTCATGGCCAGGCACACTCCCTCTGCTCTTTGCCCTCCTAACTAAGAATAAATCTACTTATTTATTAAATGTAATTTTTTTTAAAGCTGGATATCTAGGCTGAGGTGAAATGTGCAGAATTTGGAAAACATACCCAAGGGTTAGAACTCCTGTTGCCTTTTGGTTGGCTTCTCACCAGCATGAATATTTCAGGTTGCCAGAGTAGTAAAGCTCATCAAAGCTGGAGGTAGCAGAGCTCAATCAATACAGGTGAGGAGGCACAGTACAACACCCACTCACTACGTGAAATATGGACAGGGCCGGTGGCTAATGCAGCAGCTCACTCACAGTTGAAGTGTGCTGCTGGCATTGATGCACAGACTTGCTGCAGATTTAAAAGATTCATATAGTAGTCAACAGTTAAAACACTGCTAAACACATATATGTGATGAAAGGCTGATGTGCCACTCCAATGCATTGTTGATACAAATAAGCTAATCAGTAATTAACACTATTTTCTCACTTGGTTCTGTGGAGAAGGATTGCGCTTCTGTGCTTACTGAACCACAACAGGGATTTGTTCATATTATTTCAGGGCTTTCTTGGAATGTAGTGAGTTTGTGTATGTATTGAGGTCTGGTTTTTAGGGCCATAGTAATAAGGATACTGTATATATTTCTATTATTTTTGCCATGCCAGCGGCAGGACACTTTGTATGGCATGGTCAAGTCAAACCACCAATTTGGTCTGGAGGGAAATATCAGAAGATTTCAGTGGCATTTGGTACACACATTTATGTTCTCCAGAAGATATATTTGACTAATGACTTAGGTGATACCCTGACTTTTCCTCTAGCGCTACCAGCAGGTCAACACTTTCAGTTACCCTTTGAAATAGCAATCTAAATCTACAATTTGGATTGGCATAACATTTGGGACAGACATTTCTAAGTCTCCAGGGGATTAATCACAATGTGTGTAATTTTCTGACTTTTCATCTAGTACCACCAGCAGATTGAAATGTCTCAGCAGAACAAACGAGGTACAATCCAAGCCAAAGTGCCTCAAACTCGGTTTACCACATTCCATCGGACCCAAGTGCCTCACAGCTTGCAGATACATGAGTAACATATAAGTGCCTAGCACTTTTCTGTCTAGAGATAGACAGAAGGAAAGAGAATGTTAGGTGAGTAAATCCTCTCAAAAGAGGTAGGTCTTCAAGTAGTTGTTGAAGACAGAGAAGAATTCTACTGATCCAAATGAGTTGGGATCACAAAGGAGAAGAGTTTGAATATAGTTTTCCAACCTCTTGATGGTAGAACTAGTCGTCATTCATTTGATGAGTTGAGCTGAGCTGTTTTTGGCTGGATGAAGAACAGACGTGCTGCTGCATTTTCAACCGTTTGCAGAGGTTTTACCGTGCATGCTGGCAGGCCTGCCAAAAGGGTGTTATAGTAGTCAAGCCGGCAGATGACTACAAGGAGTTGAGCAGCATACTCAGTCAGATAGGACCTGATGTTATTTATATAGTGCAAAGCAACATGACCGAGTGACAGATGCAACATGTTCAGTGAGAGTAGGATGGTCATCAATCACGATGCCCGGATTTCTAGCAGACAGTGTTGGAGAGAGTTGGGCGGACCTGAGCTAATCTACCAGAACTGCACGTATTTGATTGGCCATCTCAGCATCTTGCCGGATGATGTCTTGATGCAGACCAGCAAACGTTGAGCTAGGTTAACGCCCCCACAGTGCTGACAGACTGGCCTTATTCAAATGAAAGAGGCTGCATTTTTTCATGCACTACTGAATTGAATTTAATATTTTTATCCATTCTGCTCTACATGATCTCACATACAGTAAATGTATAATAATAAAAGTTGGGTAATCTGACCGTAGGCTATTGTCTTTCTTGCTGCACAGAGCCTTGTAACTCGTGTTAAGGAGAACCTGGAGAAGCTGACGGAGGAACGAGACCAGCGCAGCAGCAGCGAGAATCGAGAAAAGGAGCAGAACAAACGTCTGCAGAGACAGATCCGCGACATCAAAGAGGAGATGGGTGAACTGGCCAAAAAAGAAGCAGAGGCCAGCCGCAAAAAACACGAGCTGGTAAGGATGTGATAGACAACTTATCAACAGTTATCAATGAGCAAGCAGTACAGTCAGACACTCATGACATATCAGGAGAGCCTGCACAGCATCCATCAACTATGAATCAGCATCATGGAACTGGTCAACCTTTGATCCCAGTCAGCTGACTCTTGTCTCATCAACAGGAAATGGACATTGAGAGCTTAGAGGCTGCTAATCAAAGCCTGCAGGCAGACCTCAAGCTGGCCTTCAAAAGGATCGGTGACCTCCAGGCAGCCATCGAGGACGAAATGGAGAGTGATGACAATGAAGACCTAATCAACAGGTACAAAAAAATGTACTTCTAGATTTGGAGCTTCTTGATGTTCCAGAAAGTGGAGGACTTAATATAAAAAAGAGCGTAAACAAAGTTTGATAGCCAGAAATATTCGCACAAGGAATACGTTGCTAGCAGGCTGATTGACACATGTGGAGACCACCTTCATAAACCAAAGAAATTAGCTTAGCTGGAGGAATACCCTCTCTGTTTGGAAGATTTGGAAAACAGCACATCAACCTGCAAAAGAACTGCTCATTTAAGTTGAGTTGATTTGTTTTCACTTGTCACGTAGAATGCTGTAATGTGAAACAGTGAAGGGAGGGAGTTACGCTGAAATGATAAAGCAATCCAAAGGTAGTTCTTTTTTTTGACTCAGTCAGACTCTATTATTCGCATGCAGAAAAAAGTCCTGTACTCTGGCTGGTGCTCCTTGTAAGAAAATGTATACACTCTCTGAGATGCCTGCTGAGCCTTGCAAATGATTCAGTACAGCTACACAAAGACAGAGTAAGAATTGTTCTCCCTACAGCAGCAGTAAACAGCTCTGTGGGTCATTACAATACGCTCTGGAATGTTTTCTTCTCCACTCTGTATGCAAGACACAAGATCAGGACGAGGTGACATGCTGAGTCATTGCCCCTAAAAACATGATGTACAGTACAGTTAGTTTGCCAAAGAGAAAAACAAAACTGGGTTATCAGTATCTGCCATGACATCCATAATTTTTGACATTTTTACACATTCACATTTTCTGTATTATTTTTGACTTTTATGTTTTTCTTTCCTATTGTCTTCTGTTGTTTTCTCATTTTTTTCTCTGTCCATCCACCCATCATCACTACAACCAGTTTGCAAGATATGGTGACAAAGTATCAAAAAAGACAGAACAAAACGTGAGGAACTTGAACTTGTTTTTCGTGTTGTGTTATTTTGCACCACTGGAAATGATGCAGCATTCTACAGCCTGTGAACGTTTAGTCGAGAAGTTGATGATGGAGAGAAAAAAAACCCAGCGTTCTTCTCTGGGTTTAGTTTCGGTCCAGTTAGTCCATCACTTCTGGTTGTCACACTGTAGAAAATAGCTGATATCTAAAGGAAACCTCCCCCCTGATAGGAAAAATAGAAAATATATTTGGACTGCACCTGGCATTCTGGGCCAATTTTGTTTCCAGATTTTTCTCTGATTCCTGTGATCATTTTCATCTATTTTAAGACATCAGCTTTTGGTGTCAGACCCCCAGAATCAAAGAGCGGTGGCTCAGTTCCAGATCTACACATGTTCAACAATTCAAACAGGAAGAAATGTCTCATGCAAGAGGCAGAGATCCAGTAAATGCAGGGGGGATTTGATGTGTGAAGGCTCGGGAAAAATGCATCATCAACAGTGCTCAGAGATTCCCTCATAATATTTGACTCCACTCTTCATTGCATGCCCTCACATGCTTATGTGCATGAATACCACTGACAATATGTTACTTGAGCCTCAGCATGAAACAACCCTCTCTCCTCAGATTCCCTGTATGGTTAAACACTTTGCAAAGCTTTGGATTGAAAGGCACAAGTGTCATGATCTCTCTGGTCACCCCCCTTGAGGCCGGGATCTTCCTCACAGTTCTCCTTTACTCTCAGAGGGGTATATCCAGCTGTGTTTACCGCCTTGCCTTGGTCTGAGGGCGTCTTGTCGGACGCTGCTGTGTTGTGTTTGAACAGCAGTCAGTGCCAAGTCAGCCTCTCACTCCCCGGGCCCCCTTAATATTTCATTGACCTGCTCAAGGGCTGGATGTGACTGTGCTCTGCGGTGACTGCCCTCCTGACAGGAGAGAAAAGGGCGTGTTCCTCGTCAATCATCGACTCAGACTTGCTTAATAATGCAGAACCCTGAAATGTCTTACAAAAAGCTGTCTGGCTCACAAGGCAAGTAGCACACACACAGCGTTAACCTCTGGCTTCCAGCCATCCCAGTCCCTTGTCAGTGTTTGGTTTTCTGATTGTAAAAAGGACTATTAATCAGAGCTGGAAAATGCAGGCTTTTATCAAAGAGACCAAAGTGTTTTGATTGTAATGAGCAGTTAGCACTGCCACATTTTTATGAAAACACTAGTATTTCCTGGTGTTTGGATCCCACCACATGCATTTCTATTAAATATAAAAAATATAGCTATACATTTGAATATATTAATACAGTATCATTTTATTTGTATTATGTTGTTCCAAAATACATAAAATCAAAAAAGGTTTGGTTTCATGACAGCACCCCATCCATCTTTGTCAAAAATTCAAAGCATCTAGCCAATGACTTCATTATAGAAATCCCGGCTTTGAGCCAACAAACGTTAGCTTTTTAACTAATGTCTCCTTTTAATAAAAACATAGACACACACTGAGCATGAGGCCTTTCATCTAGTTAAATAACTCATTCACTTCAAGTAAGCATTGCAGCAACTAACACTGCTGCTAATGGAAGATAATGTTATAGAGATAGAGGTATGGTGTCTGTTAACGTCTTATCAGCATTAGCTAGCTAACATTGTTAGCATTAGCTTGCCAACTAAAATCCTTTAGATACTGGTCCAATAGTCTATACTGTGATCATACAGCAATATGCAATACATTATACAGTATACATGAGTAACATTATCTGCACTGGCTGGTAGTTTTATAAAGAAAGTAAGCTACAGCTAGGTAGATAGGTTTAAAGTTTCCTATTTCTTTATACATGCCAATGTAAATTAATTAATTTGATGTCATGGGAACACAATATGTAATACACATGTCAACATACACTGAAGCAATAGAAAACCAAAATAACATGAGATTGAAAATACATGAAAAATAAATATTTAAAAACACCTACATTTTAAAAAACCCAGTATGGTTATCTCAGACTTAAACAGTTATAGCCCAATTTCTAAACTTCCTTTTTATGTCTAAGGTTTTGGAGAAAGTTGTACTTTTGCAACTACAAGCCCATCTAGACACATGTGGCATCTGTGAGGTTTTTCAGTCTGGCTTTAAAGCATTACACACAACGGAAACAGCACTTTTAAAGGTTTTTAATGATCTTTTATTAGCTACCGACTCTGGTGAGTCTGCCATCTTGATACTTCTGGACCTTACAGCTGCATTCGATACAGTTGACCATAGCACGCTCATCTCTCGCTTGGAGTTTTGTGTGGGAATTAAAGGTACGGCTCTGGAATGGTTCAGGTCCTATTTGTCTGAAAGAACGTTTTCTATCAGGCTTGGAAATGCGGTGTCCTCTACAGCCCCTCTTCCTTGTAGAGTCCCTCAGGGCTCCATTCTTGGACCAATTCTATTTGCACTTTACCTGCTACCCCTGGGGTAAATTTTTAGAAAGTATGGCATCTCATTTCATTGTTACGCAGATGATACACAGATC
>JAVQJD010032315.1:0-12656 GCA_036023655.1 Nannoperca australis | reverse complement strand
AAAAGTAACCTTCCCAAGACTGTATATATATATATACATATATATATATATATATATACTTATATTATAATACTATAAAGACAGGAGAAGGGGGTTTTTACACCTGTGTCCGCTCCTGTGATGCGGCGACTGGCGTGAGAGTGAGCGGAAGTAAAGATGGACGACGGGTGAAGTATGAAGAGGGTATGGAGGGAAATGGTTTCGGTGGCATGAGGGGTGGCTGCTGTTGCCGGTGCGGCCGTGAATTAGAATTAGCAGCGTCGGGGGAGCGTTGCACGTGGGCTGAATGTGGACGATTGTAACGCTGTGTAAGTGAAAACGTGCTTCGCATCTCACAGTCAAACACCAACACTGTCAACCTGAGGCAGCGTGAGCAGACCAGCCCACGGCCGTGAGGGATGAGTGGCAAGAAACACAAGTGTGGCGAGCCATGACACCATGACACTACTGCACACACACACACACACACACACACACACACGCACGCACACACACACACACACGCACGCACGCGCTTGTACACTGTGGGATAAAAGTTGAGATGTTCAAAAAAGTAGATTTGGTAATACAGACAAGGAATGGGGTAAGGGATCAAGGGTATTGCTTCCTCACATGCACACACACACACACACACACACACATGCACACACGCGCGCGCGCGCACACACACACACATGCACACGTATGGATTCTAATCTAAATTCAAATATGAGATCCTCGGCAGCCAGTGAATAATCATTATGTTTAAGTAATGAAATAAATAGAGGGGTATACCAAATCTCTCTAGGGTTTGTTCTCGCTTTCTCTCCGCCACACACACACACACACACACACACACACACACACACACACACACACACACACACACACAGAGTATAATCTCTGACCTACATGCACACATGTTACAGCAAATGCATAGATTAGACATAATAGACTGATGAGAAGGATTGAAAATATGAGGAAATGCTGGTGGATGTCAAGTACACACACACACACACACACACACACACACACACACACAGTGGTTATCTGTGATGATCAACTGAACTGTATTAAACCTTCTTCAATAGTTTTAATTTGACATAAACACTCCAGCAGACCAGAATGAACAGCTGAACATCGGAGTGACCCGCTGTGGGCTCTGGTTGAAATGAAAGCCTCTGTAATCTTTAGACATGATGGCACAGCGATGAAAACCCCGGGTCTGCTGTTCGTGGGGGGGGGTAACAGGGACCTGCTGGTGCAAGAGGCCAGTCCAAATCCACCTGAGTGGTGATCTCCATCAAACCCCTGCAGAAAGCAAAGGTGGTGACATGCAAAGTACCCGGAGCAGCATCTGTGCACTCTGTGGTCTCACATCTAGAACTACATTTGTGAAAGGGTCCGGGTGTTGACGCTGGCCACAGACCACAGAGCTCTCCATGTTTCCATCATGCCAGCAGACGCAGGGCTGGCTGGTGAACAGGATTAAGCTTTAAACACATTCAGGTAATGAAGTTCTTCCACCCTGAGCAGTCTTTATTAAAACGTTGCTTCTCTATGTTCGTTAAGGTCGTAGTGCCGTGTGTGCTCTATCTCTGCCGTTGTTTCTCTCGTGCTCTGAACAAGGTTGATAAAAACTGCATGGTACATTCAAAATATAGAATTGTGATTTGTAGGTGAGGATAATGTGGAGCAGGACGCTGGCTAACCTTTGCTGGTGGCTGTCAGTCACTCATCATCTTCTCCACAAAGCTTAAGACGTGGGCAACAATTCAGACGGCAGGCTGTCAATCGAAAGTTTTAACCAGTCGTTTATCTTTCGATTTAACAGAAAAACACTCAATAACTGTTCTCTATAATGACAGAAACCCAACAACAAGAGTTCAATCATCAATACCTCAAAATATATCAAGTGAATATCAAGCTGGACCAAACAGCCGCACTCAAATATTCACAAGGCAATGAAAACCTAATTGATTCACGCTGATGTAATTATTTTTTACTTTTTTCATCCACTTTCCTAATGAGCTAAGTTTAAAGTAATTTGCTATTGGGAAGGTTCTTAATAAAAAGTTCTTCATTTGGATAAGAAGCGATAAAGTAACCTCCATCTCATCAGTCGTCCTCGGAGAAATCATCTCAAACAGATGTCCTCTGAATCTCAACCGTGTTTCCCGGCCTTCTTTATTAAAAGCCCCCCCCCCAGATGGATGAGGACACGTTTTCTGGTCCGAGGTTGTCTTTTCTCTTTTTCTATCTTTCTGCAGTGTGCACCTGTGCAAATGATAAATATAGACAATTCAGAAAACTACTTTCATTCAGTGTGTTGCAAGACTTCAGGGCAAGAGAAGTTTCTTTGTAGAGCACGGTTCAATACCAAGGCAGCGCAGAGTGCTTTACATGACACATAAAAGCAGATATAGGAGCAACACAAGGACATTTAAAAAGACATCAAATGAAATAGAAGGTAAAAACAACTTTAAAAGAATAAAACACATTAAACATCACCATAAAAAGTCCCAAATGTAACTTGAGGAAATGCAGACTTGAAGGTTTCTGGGAGTTTGTTCCAGATGTTAAATCTGAATGCTGCGTCTCCAGGTGTAGGTTGGACTCTGGGGACAGTAAGCAGACCTGATCCAGACCACCTGACAGGTCTGGATGCTTCCTAACACAGCAGCAGAGCCAGTGCAAAGACCTGGACTGGTGTGTCCTGGTCTTCTGAACATGCTGCAGCCGTCGGATGGACTTTTAGAGAGCGGACTGAGGACAAATGCACTACCTCTCCACGAATGCATGATAGATTCTTAAAGGGAAACCCTGGTATTTAAAGAAATGTTGATCGCTTCCGCCAGGCATCTGGAAACAGCCTGCACTGTTCCTGCAGATTTCAGAGAGAGGCTCCTGCTCATGGTTAAACTGACTCGTTAACAAACTGGATCCTTTTCCATAATGTTGTCAGACACTTGAGAGTCTGAGTCAGAGTCAGTGGAACTTTTAGTGACGCACTTTTCATGGGCACAATTACCCACAAGGATTATGCTGCAGCCTGTCCAAAACTTTAGGAAAGTATTTGTCACTTCGACTCTAAAATGAGAAACAAAAGGACCCGGGGTTAAAAGTACTTTCCCTGTAAGGTGGGCTGATTTTTGTAGGTCCTTGTTTATCGGGTCTTGAACTTTTAATCGTTCTTCTTTGGCTTTAAAACGATTATTTGAGTTTGATCACGGATAAGTTCAGTGCACCCTGTTTTCTGTCGACTTCTCACGTGACAGCACATTAACAGCCATTACAAGCTACATAGAGCTAACTTAGCAAGGAGGATGCTAGCCCTTTTTTTGCCTCAGTTATTGAAGATTCGCGGAAAATAATTATTCCTAGCAGACACAGCTATAAATAGAAAAACACTCAAACTTCTAAATCTATAGAATATAACGAATAGCTTTTGTTTATTTATCAATAAAAACACAATAACGGACTGAATGTGACAGAGCGAGAGGTTTCGTTCAGACTGAGCTTTGGGCTTCAAAATCGAACAGCTGCTTCATTCGAGTATCTGAGTTCATGAAAACTTCAATACAATTCTAGCAACTCATGAATTATGGAAAAACTAAGTACCATTCGTGCGCTGGAAGAACTAATGTTGCGGTTAGAGTGCGAGCTGAATGGAAATATAATCAACCTGCATTCAGGCTGCGTGTTTCAAGCAGACTGCAAGGACACATGGGAAATAAAAGTTAGCATATGTGCTGCTGTGGCTGAGTCCTACTACATGAGAGGGCTCTGTGTGGAGTCTGATGATGTCCTCATGTGAGGGCGGGGCTGAAACAAATCTGGGGATGTGAAGTTCAAAAGTGAAAAAGAAGTAAGTTCACCAGACCTCTGCAGTCCGCTCCTCACCTCTGCATGAGGCTAGCTGCTACTAGCATAACACAACTGCATCTGCAACTGCAACGATAGCAGGACAGCATGGAAATATTCTTATTGAAAGAACGGTTATGGACACATTAACGCTAATCACTTGCTGGTGCATTGAAAATCAAGGAAACATCACGGGTTGGGAAGGGCACGATTCTTTTTTAGGATTCTGGTTTTGAATAACGATCAAATACATACTTTTTATTCTGAATGTTCATCATCTTTGTTGCATTATGTAAAACTCAACACATCACTTCATCTGAAGCATGGCTTGAAAGCGAGCATGAGATTCCACATGAAGCATCTTTCTAAGGATTCATTCTTATGTATTTCACTTTAGTTAGCTCTCATTCTCACCCATACTTATAATACAGTTTAAGTTGAATGTTTTCTGAGTGCTGATATGATGCATCAGTGAGCAGTATACATGTATATGAGTACATTAAAGTTCCACTGAAGGCTATTTTTCATTTTACAAATTGAATAAAATGACTTCCTGTAATGTGAAAGATCAAGTCCACTGTTCAGGACGCCAACATGCACCAGATTCAGCATCCAGACAGACGACGGCATCCAGGTACAGGATTTACTCTGACCGGGTAATCATGTCTTGTACTTCCTGGATGAAAGCTGTGTGAGGTCTGTCAAGAAAGTACAATCGACAACGTGACACGTAGTTTCTCTCACTGGTCTGAAGTTCAAACCAGGATAATAACTAGGATTATAAGTACACCGACACACACCTCCTAAAATGTTTAAGCACACATCGGGGCTACAGCTGCTGCAGATTCTCTCCTGTTTCTGATGGCAGTGGAAACAACATTCAGCAGGTCTCCTGTTCAGTAACAGACATCTAGCAAAGCCATGTCCACTGCGAGCTCTCTGCCGCTCTGTGAAACACAGCACCACACGGGAAGAGTCTCATTCAGTAGTGAGACAAGGTGAACCACGAAGAAGGGCCGAGGAGATGTATGTTTCCATCGAGTCAGGGGGGCGACGGGGAGGCAGAGAGGTGGCCTGACTTCCTTCAGATCCACATGTTCAGAGGGAACTCCCAAGAGATCTGCAAACTCAGATACAGAGGAGGCACCAGGAGATCTGAGCGACGCAGCATGGAAGTGACTCCAGCACACGGGGGGGGGGTTATTTATTTCTGCAGAGCCATGGAAACGTCTATCAGGTGGAGGGAGGGTGTTTCCTGACACGTCCAGGCGGTCGGGGGCAGTTCTTTTCCTGCTGTGCACATTTGACATCATTCTCCCCCTGAGGGGAACTTGTGGTTTGTGATGACGGGCTGCATATAAATAAACCGGACTTGACTTGTACACAATGTTGTACGTCACCTAAACCAGAAGGCTCCACAGAGGGCGGTGAAAACTGCACAGCACATCAACAGGACGACGCTGCCATCCATCCCAGTGGTTCAGGAAGGCCAACAGGATCATTACAGACCTCCACCACCCGAGCCAGCCGTCCAGACTCCAGTCCGGCACCCCCAGGCTCAGGAACCACTTCCTCCCTCAGGCCATAACTCTGATGAACCTGCCACACCTGTACTTGCACGGTAGGTTGTATGTGTGTGTGTGTGAGAGCCTTTAAAGCTATTCTCATAAAGATGGAGGCGGCAGTAAAATGACGAGCTTCCTCTGCCTGGCCCACACAGCAGCAGCACAACAGCTGCTCACATAAATAACGGAGGAGGAGGGGAAACCAGTGGAATTTCAATCCCCATCACTTGGCACCTCCACCCACTGTGACAAATGTAAAAGATCTCGGGCACAAATCTTTTCTCTTCATTTGCTTGGAGGACAGAGGATCTGTATTTAGGAAGCCTGTGCAATAAAACATCAAACCCAGCCAGTAATAAAGAAAGACAAAGAGATGGATGAACAGTGTTTTGGGATCACAGTCTTAAATTCTGGAGATGTGGGCGCTCAGGGACACAATCTGAAACCCACTTGACTAGAATCAGTGCTCATGAAAAGCTCAATCTAATGAATAATGGACAGCACTAACTGCTACAGCTGTAACACTGTAACCTCATCCATTTTGTATCGCATGCATCCCTCTCTCTTCCCCCTCTCTTTATCTCTTGCATACTTTAACTCATATCCTCCTCTTTTGTCTTGTCTCCTCCCTCCATCCTCAAGCCCTTCTCTCCACTCGGTCCATCGGTATCTCTCTGCTGCCTCCCTCCATCTCTCTGGCAGACCCTCCTCCTCCACCCGTCTGTCTCTGTCACTTCATCTTCTCCATCTTGTCTCTTGGTTTGATCTGACCGGCTCTCCTGTTTACACTCACAGTGTTTTGTCCTGCCTCTTTAGTTTAACTTCAACTGGCTTTTTTTGCATTAATCTTTTGCATTGAGGCTCATGTTGAAAAGCTCGCAGAGGAACTGGTGACCATGTTCACATACATACGTACATGCGGTTGGAGTAGGAATAATAGTATCAGCTCCCTTATCCCCTTTAAAAGCAGCATGTTGTCACTTTGATTATTACCAAATTGTAATTTCTCATCTTTCTTCACCCCAAAGCAGATAAAGAGATGAGCAGATGACAGGAGCAGGTTGAATGCGTGTTCCCTCCGAGCGTGTCGCACTATTTTTAACTACAATCACACATTAATGTGATGCATTCAACTCGTGCTTCCTATCAAACCACTTTAAAATGAAACCAGCACAGCAGCAGTTAAGATGTCGCCACACAAAAGGAGCTGATGCTGTCAGCTGTTGCCCCCGGTAACCCTGTTACCACAGAGAGCAGATTAGAGCTGGGAACTTTTCTTGGCTGTGTGCAAAGTGTCTGCAGGATGCAGGAGGAGCGTCTCCAACACTCCTGGTCATCTTCACTGTTTTCTGTGTGCAGTATCTGCAGCAGAGCCATAACTAGCTAACAGGCTACACAGTGGATCTGTGCAGCCGATAGAAGCAGTTCTTCTCTAACATTGACCGTGCGGCGCGCTGCATGAACTGCTCTGATCGACCTGGACACATCTGTACCGTTCTGCCACTTCCTTTCATTATGAGGGAACCAAAGCAAAAGCAAACGAAGAGGGTAGTGTTGTGGTGTCGTGGGGGGTTTATTGTGGATCTGCTTTCCCCAATTAAAGTGACAAAAACATCCCAGAAGCAAAGTGCATCGTGCACCAGCCACCGGACATGTGATTAAAACTGCACCGTTGATGAAGATGATCTGTCTCCATCTTTTTTAGGGACCTCCAGCTGTCTTTACACTGCAGTTAACTTTGTCTCAACGTGAATCTGCGTTCTCATGTTGTTCCTCCTCCTTTCCTCAATCACATTAGTCCTCAGCTCCTCCTCTTCGTCCTCCTCTTGTCCTTTAATCTCCGTCATTTTCACATCCATCCCCTCGTTCCTCTGCTTCCCTTTGCTTCTGAAACGTCCTCCTCTGCTTTCATCCTGTCTCCAGCTGCACTGACAGCCGGGGAGCAGAAATGAGAAAGTTTCCAAACCTCTTCTCTCCAAAGAGCCTGCCGATAAGAGGAGTATTACAGAGGAGGATGATGGGTAATTATGCTGGTCTGGAGATATGCTTGGCTAATCTGGCCTCTCCCTCCCTCTTCATCCCTCCTTCTTTCTGTCTCTGTTTCTCCGACTTTAGTTTCAGAGTTTCTCATTATCAGTTTTGTCCTCTCTTTACCCCCCCCCCACCCCCTTCAGGGCCTGTAGGATGTGATATGTGCAGTGATTGAAAAAGGACTGACTGTGTTTAATTCAATTTTTTGGACTGCAGATTTTTACGTTGTGTGTTGTGTGTTGTGTGTGTGTGTGTGTGTGTGTGTGTGTGTGTATGAGAGTGTGTGTGTGTGTGTGGTTGACTATTTGGTGAACTGATAAATAGTATAGTATATTATAGTATAGTACATAAAATAAAGTTTGAATCCAGTGTATGTGTGTGTGTGTGTGAGTTTGTGTGTGAGTTTGTGTGTGTGTGTGTGTGTGTGTGTGTGTGTGTCTCTGTGAGGACCAGTATGAGTTTTAGACCTCTCTTTTGTTTTGGCCGGTCCTCGCTTGGTCAAAGAGGTAGTTGAGTAAACTAAGTAACTTTATCCAGAAATTATTCCCATGTGTGTTGCATGTGTGTGTGTGTGTGTGTGTGTGTGTGTCTGTATTACTCATAAATATGTTTATAGACAAGCAGTGGTTATGGTAGGTCAATGAGATGTCCTCTGAAGTGATGGAAACATAACGTGTGTGTGTGTGTGTGTGTGTGTGTGTGGTGTTTGCACTTGCATCCATGTGCATGTACGACGTACTATGAGTGTGTGTGTGTGTGTCTTAGTGTATATGTGTGTATTGTCCGTGTGTGTGTGATAGAGAGAAGTACTGCAGCAGTTAAAATGCTGAGTGTAGTAAAGTGTGCACTTCCACTTCCAGCAGCCTTCACACACACACTGTGTTTCTGTCAGCGGAGGCCTGACTGAGCGCGCTCACACTCCCCTAGCAGCCTCCTGCTTTGTATTCACACAGCTCCAGAGCTGCCAACCACAGAGCTCTGCTGTCCAGCACTCAGCTGCTCCACCAGCAGACACCTGACTTCTCTCAGAGAAAAGCCACCTTCACTTTCAGGGACGTTTGTAACGGAAACACAAAACGTCTGGATGTCAAAATGTTCTTGGTGATCCATATTCAGTAGTAAAAAATAAAAAGATTAATCAATAAATACTATTATTGTCTGTAAGATGAACACAGATGATATGATTACAAAGGGTAATAAGCAGTTATACAATTATTATTAGTAGGTCAAACTGTTCTGAGACCTGTGATCATGCTTGTTAATCTTAAACTGGGAATTCAATTCAGGTAAATAGATAAATGTACATGACAAAAACATTTGAAAGAGAACTATTTGTATTTGCACATATGATAACATACATTCAAATGCAGCCTGGAGTATAAAACATATGCGTACTGCATGTTTTCATCCAGCTGCCAACATCTGTTGCACCTGAAAGAGAATCCCAGGTATACGTGTCCTGTCTGACCGTTATTGAGCCACTTTACTGTGCGTTCTGCTGCAGCTCATCTCCAGCAGGGAATCTGCAAACTTTCACCTCATTTAAAGCCGAGTTATGCCTGCAGCAGAGTTAAAGGTTTGATTCAGGATAATTGCAACACTATGGAGGTGATTGTAATAATATTCAGAGTGTGTTAAAGCAGGAGCTCCCTGCTCACAGCAGCAGATTAACTCCGTTTGGAGCCGTTTTGATACCAGTTTATATAAAACAGTTTATAATACAATAAAATGGTATTTCTGTGTGTGCAGCTGCCCCCACATGTTGCATGTGTGTGGATTTATCACCTGTAAAATACATCTTTTCACAGTTCACATGGGAACACATGGAAAATGTCAAATGTAATGTAATGTGAAACAGCATTTTTGGTGCTTTATTTGTAAGGGGAACTTTAATATTATACTTGATTTATATTTAATTGGATAGTTGATGCTATATTTAATGGCTAGATTTCCAACAGGGAGGCAGCTGGAGTTGTTTTCTCATACAACCCCCCCTACTTCTTCCGTCTATGACTAATAAAGGGCCGCTGCCCTGAAGAAAGGCTTGAGTGGAAGTCCTCGAGTGGGAAGAGGTGAAGTGATTTACGTGCTGAGGAGATGAGTGTTACAAACACAAGACGAGGAGTGAGTGAAAATGTCATCCAACCACCGGGGAGCTCAGAACAATAAGGAGCAGAAGGTCAACACAATTTGTTCCTAATTCACTGAATCTTGTTAACAAGTCAAACACGAGGAAAATCACTAAAAACATCTGAAATAAATGTATACAGATAACAGAAGATTAAGGAGCACAGCGAGGGACGGACATTTTTACTGCAATAACTCATTATCACAGTAACCAGAAGTACGAGGAACAGCTGGAAATCATCAGCAGCACAATCAAAGTCCTCAGGGGCACAAAGTGTGTGCCGTGTGCACTCAGTCCGGAGTAACAAGTGGAATAAGGCACCTTTAAGTTGAAACACACAATAAAGACCGACCAGCATGTTTGAAGTATAACCTGGTGAGTAGTAAAGTTACTCGTTCGTCACAGTAACAGTGGAGTAACTAGATTTAGGTTCAGTGACGGAGTACCTCCCACAGCATGAGGTGGCTCCAGCAGGTTAAAGCTTTCTTTAACAGAAACAGGAGAAAACCATCAAGGAGGAACAAAAACAGGAACTAATAGGAAACACATTCTCTGTTTCTCTGTGTTGTATTATTGTTTCATGTGTGAGCAGCATGTTTTACCTTGTAGCTCATTCATCATCCTCACATTTTCTAAATGAATCATTAGCTTGGTTTGTCTGCTCCGGACCTGCAGAGGAACTACAGACGCAGACAGCAACACACAAAGCCTGTAACCTGCTAAAACATTAGCTTTTAGCACGTCAGAGGATGATTTTAGCTAGCAGAGAGGACAAACTCAGAGTCCACTATCAAGATAAGTTACTGTAGTTAGCTAAGACACTCAAACATAATACTGCAACCAAAACCAAACCAATTCTAACCTGTTCTAACCAACTCCACTCCAAACACGTGCGTTCAACCGTTTTATGAATGTGAACATGAAGGAAATGCTGCTTCTGTCTGTAAATAGTTGTAAAAAGTGATCTTCCTTGCACACATGACATTATATAACAGAACCGACTGCAGTGAGAGAACTATTCCCACAGTCTACACGAGAGGACCGAGAGCCAACAGGGCGCTTCCTAAAGATAGATAGATCTCTCCCACCCGCGGGAGACATCACAACTTCACTGCCGCCGCCACCATCATCATCATCATCCTCATCATCATGTGGGAGGTAAACACCAGCTATAAATATGGAAGCAGCGTGTGAATACCAGGCTCAAATATCAAAAGAATGAGCCAGCTCTCCGGCCAGACGGCGCCAGATGGAGGGACAAGACATGGGAGTGTAGAGGCTTATGGCTTGTAGCAAAGCATTAGCCATGGAAGATTGCATCTATTATAGTGGCACGTACTGGCAGAGAATGTATTAACGTACGTAAGAAAATCTGAAAAGGGTTAAAATCACTGATTATGATGACACAAACGTCTTTATTACATTTACTGGGCAAGAAACGTCCGTGGCACAACGTTGTGAGGAACCACGATGACTGGAGACTTCATGGCAAGACATCTTTGAGCCATGAGCAGCACAAACTGTTCAATGTTCTGAGAAAGAAACCTGTTTTCTCATCATTTAACCAAAACACTCATCATCAGTGGGCGTGTCCTGTTCTACAGGCCGGGTCACTGCCAACATCCTGTGTACAGGAGGTCTGCAGTCGGAAACAGCTATTGTTCAATGATGCACATACAATCATACAAGCTACAGCTCACACACACCCACACACACACACACACATACACTCACACACACACACACACACACACACACACACACACACCTCAGAGCAGAATTCACTCGCTGCTCAGTTAAGCTAAATCATTGATATGGGAGAAAGGACGCACTGAATAAAATGAAGTTATTATGTTTATGTTCCCTAGAGGTTACACACACACACACAAACACACAAGCACACACACACACACACACACACACACACACAAGCACACACACACACACACACACACACACACACACACACGCTGCAGGGCGATGCTTGGGGATATTTGTTTGTTAAAGCAACGCGCTGTTTGCATTGAAATGCACTGAAACACTTCAACATGTTCTGTTGGAATCTAAATGAAATGGAGGCGTAGTAAGTTAGAGGCGGGATAAAGACACTTTAGCTTAATTAATGTAACCAGGTGAGAAAATGCCATCCAAACTAAATTTCGAGACCTAACTGCGGCACGGAGACAGTTCAGAATGCAGCAGAACACAGTTTTATATTGTGAATACATAAATGAATAAAAGCCGTGTCCCAATTTAGAGTCTGGATCCTTTGTAGGACATCCCCAAGTGACATGTTCCCGCATCACAGAGACCATTAGCAGAGCATCTGCAAGCAGTCTGCTCTGCAGCAGACACATTTGAATGTTTTAAAAGCATCTTGGAAACACAGCTGCAGCTCATCTATGATGGATGAGGCATCTTATGTTTCTCCGTGTCCTGTATCGTGGACATCAGCAGGAGGAAACGTATAGAATTCCTGAAGTCCCGCTGCTTCGGCTGCTACTGTAGCAGGTCCAGTCCAACCTGTACAGACAACAATCACCTGCAGGGAGTTTGAACCTGAAGCCACTGAGTACATGACAACATCTGAAGGTATGAGGAGCACCTGTCTCGTGGGATTTCTGGATGGTTTATGTGGACGTTTCATCTATAATGGACGTGGGACCTGCTTTTAACTGGACAGAGTGAGTGTCACTGATTTCAGCAGGGAGAGAAAACAGTAGCAAAAACAAATAAATTACCCCAAACTTCCAATGCTGCTTATATCTGTTAGGAGAGAAGGATCTGATCTGAATCTTTTAGTTGTATCTTAGCTGGTTAATATCTTTGAATCAACACTTTTCAGCCCTCTTCTGACCTGCAAACACCAAATCACCAAAGAGAAAGGCCGAGGACAGACAATGTGAAACAGGATGCTTATCTCAGAGTGTGTTCCAGACAGGAGAGAGAGGACAGAGAGAGTGTGTGTGTGTGTGTGTGTGTGTGTGTGTTGGTATCACAGAGACACAGGTTGTCTCTGTTGGCCCTCAGAGAGACAGAGAGGTGACAAGGCTAAGGACAAAGACAGAGACAGGCTTTGTTTAGTTTAT
>JAVQJD010032313.1:0-35128 GCA_036023655.1 Nannoperca australis | reverse complement strand
GTGTGTGTGTGTGTGTGTGTGTGTGTGTGTGTGTGTGTGCGTGGTCTGTGCAGAGTTGGGGTACCGGTTGTGGTGGGTTTGCCATCTGATCTTTAAGGATCTCCATAGCTTCATCATGCGGGTCTGACTTCTTTACAAACATCTTTCCATCACCTTTCCTACACACACACATGTTGAGAAGCAAATAAGTAGACAGACAACAGACTATCATCAGAATGACTATTTATGCTAGGAAACCATGAGCGTGTTACTTTTGTGTGGCAGGGCCAGTAGAAGTTGTTGCGCCGGCAGGCTGGTGCTGTTTGATGATGTCTTTGATGTCGTGGCTGGGATCCAAGTGCTCTGCTTTACTCACACTGGGTCGGACCACGTCCTCGGGAGGGGGGGCACGTGTTGGACCTGGAATTTCACTTTATTAAATCAGTGCAAATGTTTAACAATTTAATTTAACAGCTGTTGGATTTAATTTCGGTTATTCCTGCATTGGTTTTAATGCTTCATAAAATCATATATCATCCACAAATGAAATTATACTGATGCTTCCAAAAATGTAGAAATACCTGCAAACTTTACAGCTCAGTATGGAACTAGTTCTGCATTATATAATACAATATAGAACTATGTCAAAGCCAGTGGACAGCCGTCAGTATTAACAATTTAATAAAAACAAACATCAAATCACAACGTCAAAATGTAACAAAGAAAAAGAGAAACTTTAAAATCTACAGAAGCTAGAAAATCATGGCGGGTCCTGAAGATTCACTGTGGTCATGGTATTCACACCACACAGCAAATCTAAGACCCAAAAGTGTAAAAACATACTGGTTTTTCGCTGAGCAGGCTTGTACGGTGACTCTTCACTCTCTTTGTTCTGCGGAAAACATGAAGTCATCCAGGTGAGTGTGGATTTATTGCAAAACAATATTTCTGATTTGTATACATGCTGGCAGGTGTGCCCATATGCATGTTTATAAGCGCCACATCATATGTGTTATCTCACAGGGCTGGGTGTGTGAGAGTGTTGTGGCGTGTAATGATGCTGTGGGGGCGGCGACTGGGGGGCCGGGGCAAGCGGGGGGAAGGAAGACAACATCTGCTGTTGGATGGCAATGGCCTGCATGGTCATCTGCTGGGCCTGTGAAACACACAACCACTCATATATATATATATATATTTCAACAACAGTATGCCTTCATGTTAATGTATTTTCTTCCTTTACATTTCTCCATTCACATGATGGATATAGGATTTTACTTTATGTGAATGGTCCAACATCAATGTTAACATTAACTGATTACTACTTCACTGAGTATCAACTTTTTCTAAGTTAAGTCAAAGTTGCTGAGAAGAATATGTGACAAACCAGAATGATAGCTTGCTGGTTGATGATGGCCTGTTGCTGTTGAGTCAGTACTGCCTGCTCTGATCCTAGAGAAGTATAAACATATAAACAAGATCATGTAAAAGACGGTTTTGTTATAGAAAAACAGTAGAAGCACACCCAGTTCAATGCTAAAGGCAGAGTAGACTCATCCCCTTCAAACAGACCACACAGAGGAACTTTGCAACCTCACAAAAAATGCCACACATAAAAGGTTTTAAATGGCTTTTATCACAAATTAAATTTTTGGGAACTCCACCATGCCCACACGCTTCAGGCCAAACATGCTGGAAAACCTAACGCACACCAGATTGTTGTACCTGGCGCACCTGTCATCACAGGCAAGCCTGGAACCACAGGCGTGTCAGGGAGCAACGGCACCCCAGACAGACTGGGGACCCCAGCGACACGGGATGCTACACCAGCATCTCTATCAGCAGCGGGTGCACGAGTGAGTGATGAGGTGGGTGCTACACGTGTGGCAGGAGTGGTGGTGGAAGAAGTCTGCTGTTGGTAGAGCTGTAGGGGATTGTTGTATTGGTGGTATTGTTGCGGCTGCTGTTCTCCTTGAGGTTGCTGCTGCTGTTGTTGGTGCTGTTCGTGGTGATGGTGGTGGGAGGGGATTGGCATGGCGGGGATGGGTGGCATCATTCCTCCTGCTACTGGAAGCACTGGCACAGCTTGAGCAGCGACACGTCAGGGAACAGGGAGAGAGTTAGGAACAGTGCTGCTTCCAGGATGCTGCTTCTATTTTAAATTGACTTATGGACTAGTATTTTCATCCTGGTCAGGCCAGACCGGACAAGCTATTCAGCACTTGACAGTAGGAATAAAACAACAACCAGTTTTTGTATATTTTACCAATATATTCATTCGAAATAATTGCTGATCAGAAAACACCTTTTTAATAATTCATCTTTAGCCATGCATAGATGCCAATGTCAGTCTGTCTCTTGGCACACCACTTTGGTCTGAAATATCTCAGTTGGATGGATTGGCATGACATTTGGTACCGTTGTTCATGATCCCCAGAGGATAAATCCCAGTGACTATGGTGATCCCTTGACTTTTCCTATGGTGCCATCATTTTCCCAATTTGTCCAATACTATTCACCCAATGTTTTCATGCTAACATGGTAAACTAAAATGGTGAACCTGGTAATAAATTACCTGCTAAACAACAGCATGTTTGCATTGCCACTCTGAGCATGTTAGCATGCCGATGTTAGCATCTAGACACTTTGTCTTGTTGACGTAAATATTGGATGTATATGTACTTGAAAATAGAATTGAACAAATTAGTTTAGATTGGCTTTGAAATGAAGCAATTTATGACCTGGTTATGGCCAGACATGTTGTCATATTGTCTCTGAAAGTTTAGATCCAAAATTACATGTTTCACATAGGTGTTCAAAGTACTGGTAAACTATCCATCAGGCTGTGTATGAGGTGCAAAGTGTGGATTGAAATTAACAAAAAGGTGGTAATTTGCTTCATCCCTTTTCTTCCTGTCATCACTGCTGCTGCTCTCTCTGCTGCACCCTGTCCAACGGGCAGAGATGCCTTAGATCAGTAATTAGGAGTTCAACATAGTGTTCGAGGAATGATGGGAAACAGAAAACTTGACACCTGGACATTCAGAGGCTTGAAAATATCCACTGCGTATTCTCCAAAAATGGGGTGAAAGATGAGAGAACGTTTGTGATTGATATTGAGATGTAAGGTTTGCAGCCACAGAGAGACGTATTCACTAGAGAGAATAGCGGTGACTAAATGAACAGAGAAACCAAATGATAGCGTGGTGAATGAGTGTTTGTTGTGTGTGTAGCAAGAGAGAGAATGAGAGTGACAGATGCCTACAAGGAGTCATGTGTGGTTACAACGAATGGCTCTCTATGCATTATCTATGAGGTCAGACTGCTCATTACAACCTTTAAGCGGCACATAAAGCTTACTGTACACCTGAACCTTTACACTTCAGTCCTGTTCAGTGGTGTTAAGGCACTTTAGTCCTCACCTTTAAACAATATGGAAATTAATACAATAAAAAATATATTGTTATTGATCTTTTGTTGTTTTTTTCACCTTTATTTTGTTTGAAACTGTTAAACTGCATCCAATTATTACCTTTTTATATCTGTCTTTTTTATGTCTGTCTTTCTGTTGGTTGTTTACTCATATAATCATTACTTAATTTTACTGTTGAAAAGATATATGTATATGTAGAGTAGCCCAAAACAGGGGAAGCGAGAAAGTGAGAAAGAGAGGAAAATTATTTATCAGCCAAGACTAATGCAGAGGATTTAGAGCCAACTTAGAACAAGCTGAATAATTCATGTGAAGGAAAAACAAAAAGAGGCCTGAGTAGCAGGACAAACAAAGAAATCTAGACAAAGAGAGAAACAAAGAAAGCTAGGGAAAAAAATTGAAAGACAGAAGAAGTGTAAGAAAAAGAGTTGAGTCTGTAACAACATGCAGGAAAGACACAAAACTACATAACAAAAATACAAATCTAAAGAAAAACTAATGGACAATCTGCACCAAGACTAGACATAACTGACAGACACACTAGCTGGTGTTTTACCTCCGGGATGTATTCCTGGTGGATAAGGCCGGCTGGGGGCCGGGTGACTCTCCCCCTCTCCTCTTCCTCCTCCTGTGATGCCTTTACCTCCTCCTCCCTTCATCCTTGCTGACAAACTTCCAGTCTTTTCCATGTCCTGGTAGCCAGAGAAGAGCAGGTAACAGAGATTCAGCAGGCAGAAAAGGACGGTTGTAGATGGAGAGTAGTTTGAGAGACATGAAATGTGTGCATGTGTGTGTGAGAGAGAGAGAGAGAGAGAGAGACTAAGGGCACGAGAGAGAGGGAATGGATTGTATTGGTTGAGTGAGACCCTCTGTGAGCGAGTCAGTAGATCTGCAGGAACTGAATACTCCGCAGGAAGTACCGTACACACTGGAGGAGAAGTTCCAGCCCACACAAAATTCACTGAAATTCATGAACCAAAAGAGTTCTACGAGTCTCCAACAAACTTATCTGAAACATAATAAACCCACTCTCAACACAACAAAATCTAATAGCCATTTTTCTGGGAAAAATGCTTTGCTGCGCAGATAAGTCAAAGGATAAAGTCCCACATGCATAAGTTCAAACCTTCTGTTTGATTGACAGCTGATGCTAAAAACCAAAGAAATCTTAACAGCAAGGGTCTCAAGGACACTATTTTTGTAGCTTGAGAGCTGGAGTTATCACCTTTAACATACCTGCACTTCCTTCCTGTTTCCTCCCAATGTTTTTACCAGAAACACAAAATGTGAAGTTGTTAAGGGGAGAGTTATTCCCACGGAGCTGTGCGTGTGTGCTGCCTGCTGCTACAGTCAAATACGGTATGTTGCTCAGTAACCTAATCATCCCTGCTGTCTGCTCCATTCATACACAAACACAAGCAGTGGATCACATGTTCCCTCCATCCATCAACACGCCCTTCATTTCACACTCAGATGGCAGATCAGGTGGAGGGAGCATGATGCAACAGTTTTATGCATTTCAGAGCTACAACTAATGCAGATTTCCTTTATGTATCCATCTTTATTAATCAACTGATTAACCTGTCAAATGTAGCCAGAACCGAAGAAGATGTCTTCAGAACCCGAAGATATTTAATTTACAATAATATGACATGATAATCAGTAACCAAATGTAAATACATACATTTTTATTATTGTAAAGCGAATTTAACTTTAACTTTCCAGTTTGCATTTTCAGATAATTTCAGAACTTTCAAACATGAGTTCTTCTGACTTTTGACTTGAAATGTTGAGAGTTTACAAAACTTAATTAAGTAGCTAAAGAAACAGGATTAGCATATTAGAAGATTTCCCAGCATGCATTGTTTGAGGTGTCTAACTCCCTTCTTTCTTGTAGTATGAATGATGGAAACTTGCTGGTTGTTCCTTCTGATAAAGGTAAGTCAATTTAGTCCCAACACCATCTTGCAGTGTTTTACACTGTATTTGACAAACGCGTTTCCAAAGCAGAAGGGAAGGTCTGAATGGATGTGTAGTGTCTTATAGATCAGTGCCAGTACTCACTATGCTGCTGTCTGACAGCACAGGGTCAAACAGACTGTCCAGGTAGCGGTCCATTCCTCTCTGAGTCTGACCGTCACTGAACGCATCCGACTCTACTGGACACAGACAGACACATACAGTTGCTACTGCTGTACATATTCTTATTAATATATATATAGTAGTTACGTTTAGGACACATTTGTGTGTGTGTGTGTGTGTGTACCGTGGCTGTAGTAACCGTCAGAGTCAGGCAGACTGTAGGCCGGTCTGCTGCTGCTGAGAGGAAAGACAGGAGGAAGCTCCTCATCTGAGTCAAAGCCAGTGCCAAACAAAGCACTGAGGGGGGAGAAGAGGAAAGGAGAGAGGAAAGAAGATTAATTGGAGGTAGATTAAGTTCTTTAGTGTAAATGTGTGGGTGTGTTTGTTTACTGACAGGCTGGCGTTAGCTCTGACTCTAGCAGGGTCATCAGTGCTGATGATGAAGTAGCTCTTCTGCTTTGGAAAGTCAGTCGGAAGCTCCAGGTCTGCAATCAGGTCCATCACATAGTCGTGACCCGCCAACTCCACCCACTGGCCATGCTCCTTCATCAGAACTGAACTCCCCCTCCACCAGTCGGACACTCCCCTAGAAGCAAGAACACAAACTTCATACACCAGCCTGTACGTGTTAATACTGCACTCGAAGCATTGCATACTGCACAGTATATCTGTGTGGATTAATATTATAAAGCTGGGAGTTTCATTAAAATATGAGTTACAAGTACAAAGTAATGAGTGAAAATAACTACCCTAAATAAATCAATTGAACTCATACTTTAATATGAGATATCAACACCTGTGGCGCAGTATGTGCCCTGCTAAATCCTCTCCACTGGTCCAGGAATGGACCGGACACAGGAATGATCCTCCTACAGAAAGAGACGGACGAATAAAATAAACAAACAATTTGTATCTTAAAGTGTTTCATTCCATTGTGATTTTAAAATCACACCAGTTGTTTAGTGTTAATAAGCAAAACGCAAGAAATTGGGCGATATGAAGACAGAGAGCACTGTAGTTCCATCACCTGATCCTGACTGGCAATGAATAATCAATGATCAAGGGCTGTAATTGATCCCACTCAATAAAAACTGAGGCTAGCAGTCCCTCCCACGCACTTTTTACTCCTTTTCTTTGAGGCATGTGCTCATTTAAACCGTGGGTAAGATATGTTTAATAAATTCAGAGATGTGTCGTACAACTAAACATAAGGGGAAAGACTAATATAAGCAAATGTTGCTAATATTTATGCAATTGTTGCCCTTTGATTTGTTTCTCACCATCAAGACAGTGCACGTGCAACACCATGTTAGCCTTCTTCCTATTGGCCGTCCACTCCAGCAGCGACAACGCATAGGTCCGTGCAGTCTCGGGGTTGGAGCCTGAGCTAAGCTGTGTCTTCTGATTGGCTTGGATGAGTCTGTGTTGCAGCAGCGCCTGGCAACCAGCAGGGGCGTGGTCAGATACAAACCTGGAGAGGAAAGGACAACAGAGGTTCTACTTTTTATTGAACGTTTTACGTCATGCTTAAGTACTTCATTAAAGCTGTACCATGCACCACGGCAATACCCAAAGCCTGAAATGGTTTGATCAGTTTAATTTATTTTCTGATTTTCTCCCATAATGGTGGCATAAAGGTAAAGATGAGAAACAGTAAAGAATTACAAAGTTGAGGTTTCCTTCAGTTTCATTTTGTGCTAAATGCCAATACTTACATGACTTAAAAAAAGATTTTTACTCTCACATTAAAATTATTCCAGGAATTACAGCTATTTTAGTTGCTTTTAGTTAGCTGCTATGTTTGTTTTCAGTTGTGTAGATTTTTTTTTTTTTAAATGTATTACATTTCTTCTTAACCCCTGTTTGCATATAAATGTGTGTTAAGGTCCACATCTTCATCAAAATTATTTCTGTGTAAGAAATCATCTCACTTCAGGAGATATTTCTCCATCTTGGGCGACGGGGCGAAGCTGCAGACACACGCCAGCAGCAGAAGCCAGCCTCTCTCAGCGTTGTCAGAGTTCTCGTTCCTCCACACCTGGTTGACCACCTGGGCCAGGATCTCATCCCGTAACCCTGGAGATGGAGATGACAGGCCCCTTTGGAGGATGTAATTCCCAAACATGTTTTCCTGCGCCCCGTTCAGGTGAGGGTCCCCCATGAAGCGTAATATCTGAAAGTAGAATGAAGGCAAACACCATTACAACTAACTGACTTATAGCATGTTGTGTATTGTTGTATCGTACTTTAAAGTGTGTCTGGATTTCTTTCAACAATTTCTTGGGACTAGCAATGACATGAGAGAAATGCTATAAAAATACATGTTCCAATGTCCTGTGTGTTGCTCAACAAACGCTTTTGTTACATTTAACAAGTTGTGTCATAGAACAAAAATGATACAGAACCAGGAAATAGATGATAAATCTGGTCTAGCCACTAGAGACTGCTCCTGGTGTGTAACAGGGATAATAGCAGTGTGAATATGTGAAACTGTATAACTGTAAAGGACAGAAGTGCAGCATTGAAACAATATGAATTCCAAATCCATGGACAAACATTTAGGACAGAGTTTTTATAAAAGTCAGCGCACCATGATGAAGATCTCCAGAGCTTCTCCCCTAAGGTCCTCCTCTATGCGGGTCAGAGGTGACTCCAGAGGTGCCATCAACATCCCAAACTTTGGTTCCTACAGCGACAAAAGATGTACAATGTTTGTAGGAAGCACAATAAATGTATGTACACAAGTGGATTAAAACAAATCCACTTCAGGGTGCATTAACACAGTGGTGTAATGGGGCAGTCCTCCCCGACTCATCACTGAGGAAGGTGAAAAAATGAGAAATCAGTGGATGACATCCACATACAGTTAAAGGGCCATTTAAAGATGATCTGTAAGACCCTGACTGTAATACAGTAAGTCTACAGATACAAATCTCACCCGGAAGTAGATCTGTACGTAGCGGTAGAACGGGTAGTTGTTGATGTCCAGAGGCAGAGTGAGTTGAGCCTCTTCCTGGATATGAGGAGCTTGAAGCAAAGCCAAACAGTCTGAGTGCAACTCCCTCCTGACTAGAAAGAGAGAGAAGAGGGCAAAGGAGCATGCTTCAACATGACAACTACATAATCAACTGGATATATATATTAACACTGTGCTACTCGCTATTGTTACTGTTGAAGCCGACCAGAGATTATATTTAGAGCATAAAGTTGTCTTAAAATATTTTAATATATTTTATATAAAAAGTGTGTTGCTTCTTATGTTTATTCATCAGCTGATGCCACTCCTGTCCTGCTCTGTCAGGACTCTTTTAATCATTTCTGGTGCTAATGAGTTGAGACACATACAAAGCACTGAAGAAGGTGCTCGGCTATTTTGGTACATGAATAATATGTGTGATGAACACTAATGTGGACTTCACAAGAAGGACGACACACAGACAGACAGACATTTCCACACCTCCTGCTGTTTGCAGCAACGCGCCCAGCTCTGCAGGGATCACCAAGTGTGTGACGTTCACCACTTCCCTTTTGGTCAGCTCCTGAAAGAGTTATTGTTGTTTAACTTACCTGCATAATGACGATAAACTCAGACATCATTTCCCCGCACTGGGATAAGTCAAGTTGACAGGCTTTCACTAGATAGATGAGGTTTTTGTCCTGCGTAAATCCTGTTCAAATTCCCATCCTACCATCTCTCTCCTCCTCCTCTCTTCTTCAGCTTTCCTCTGGGCTTGAAACTTCATCTGCAAACAGATTATAAATAAATCACACACTGAACACTTTCACTTCAATCCAGAGCAAAATCAAAAGTGGGCAATATATTCAAGTATAGCACATGCATGAGTGATCTAAAGGCTGCATCGTCTAGATAGGAAAGAAGATATATATGGTCCTTTGATGGCAGACTTCGTGTACCTTGATGTATCGCTTGCGGCTGATGTACATGTGGACGAGAGAGCGGAACCGAACCAGACTCTCCCTCATTTTCACATAATGCTTCCTGGAGGGCAGAAAGAGATGAGATAGTAAAAGTTCTTTTACGTAGCACAATTTATTTACATAAATACTTCTCTGTCAAATCAACCGAATCTGGCTTATTGCTTGGTGGATATCTACACATCGACTGATAGTTGTGTAAATTGGTAAGTTGTAAGTTGTGTAGTTGGTAAGCAGAGAGGTTGACCTTGTGAGGAAGCCTCGGCACTGCGCCTGCAGCCCGATGATCTTTTTGCGGAAGGCCACAAAGCGTTTCCTGATGAAGAACATGCGGGTGTAACGCTGCAAGGTGAGAGCGGCAAGCTGACGGGTGCGCTCCCGTTTACACTCCAACAGCTGGTAGATGTCCTCCTTCAGAAACATCTGCCATTCACCCACGTGTCATTTGAAGAAAAGAAAAGAAAAGCTACTATATAATGCACAGCATAAATGAAACCATGGCACCAATTAAAAGGTGGGGGTACAGTCCAACTGTCACCCATCACCACCAAATATTGTATTGTTAGTTTCCTTTAATTTATGAAAGGGTTAGCGTGAACAGGTGCGAGGAGAACCTCACCTTGGTGACTCCCACATGGTAGGCTCCTGGCCTGAGAGGACACAGTTTACTCAGCATTATCACACAGTTCTCTCCATTTGCAGCTGGAGGCTCTCGTATCCCCACCAGGGACTTATACCTGGAGAGGACACACACACACACACACACACACACACACACACACACAAAGGAATGCACAGGCTATAAGAGTAACTATGACACCCGGCTAAGTAAAAAGCTGCTGCAACAGGTGGGGCTCTTTTCTGTATCTTTTTAGACATGTTAGCTACCATGTTACCTGAACAGGAAGACGTGGAATGGCATTCGGACAGGATACCCCTCTCTACGGATCCTAATGGTCTCTAGGACACCCGAGTGTCTCAGCTGGCTGCTGACCAGGCCGTCCTCAAACACACCTGGTTGCTAAACACAGATGCGCACGTAAGCACATTTGTAAAATCTCTGTATTTACCTACGGGATCAAATGCAAACGATCAGTGTCTTCAGTAAAAATACAGAATGTTTGAAAATCTACCTTCATATTATTTGGCTTAATGCAGCGCACAAAAAAAGGGTTGCACCTGAAATGGAAGATTAAAAGGAAACAAAGTGAGCGATGATGTGAGCAACCAGTGTGAGGACAGGAACTGTGTGCTATTAATTATATTTATTTGATCTCCACTTCTCTCAGGTTCACCTCTCCATCTTCTCCACGAGCTCGAGCAGGGACTGTTGGAACTTGTTGCTGACGGTGGGAGCTTGGTATCTTCTGGTGACTGTGCTGCTCTTCCTCACGTGACCTCCTCTCTGCTGACCCGTGACCTCTGCGTGAGCCAGGAAGAGGTTTGACACCATCTGGACACACAAACACACACATACATTCACAACATTCAGTCAACTGTTCACAATGTTCAATTAGAAAAAACGTGACAATACATGGATATGTTTATGGGAAGATGCTCCTCTCCTCTCACCTTGTTCTTGCTCTGAATGAACAGATCCAGGACATCCTGACGGACCTGGTCGTAGTTCTTATCGAGGAACTTGTAAACCTGCATTGTTGACATGACAAATTATTGGGAGATCTGTCAGGGATCAGAGGAGGGCTCCCTTTCCTCCAGCAGGTTTTATGCTGTTGTTAATGATGCTGCAATGGCTAAATACAGGAGCATACTTATGGTACAGATCAGAGGCTATCAATGGCAATATTGATATCAGTGAAACAAATGCATTCTCTTTCAAACTGGGGGGCCAATAGCAGATTTTGTCCCTTGAGATGAGCCAATGAGGAGCTGTGTACCTGGTAGGTGACCCGACCAGCAAAATGCTTGATGGTGAACTCTGGGAGGGGCATCTTTGGCTTCAGATACAGTGGGTTGTTGCAATGGTGATAGTGACACTTTTGGAGGAAAGTGTGGTCTGTCGCCTAGCAACAGAGCAGTAGACTTAGAAGCAGTGACGTACAAAGATTTAATAACTGATGCGTATGTGTTTTCAGGTTCTCTTTAGGTTTCTCCTGCCCCACCTGTGGGAAACCACTCTGGTCATCCAGAATCCTCAGTATCCCATGAGGCTTAGCGGCAATGAGATCAATGCAGGGCTGGTTGTCACTGAATGGGATGTCCTGCCAGGGGATCTGTTCCCGGCTATACTCCTCCTGCATGGGAGCATCACGTGCAATACAAGTTTATGTCCTATTACTGTTTCTGTCAATCAACTTATCAATTACTTTACTTATGGTTCCAACACTAAGTGAGATCTATTTGTGTGCAAACTTGTGTGTATATGTGCATGCATTCGTGATGGGTGTGTGTGTGTGTGAGTGAGAGTAATTGAATGTCCCCGCAGGTGTGACGTGGACTCACCTGTTCCACCCTGAATACGATCCTGTTGAAGAAGAACTGCAGGTACTCGTTTGCATAATTAATGCAAAGCTGCTCAAAGCTGTTGAAGGCCAGATCCTGTTGTTCCAACACAAACACACACACACACACACACACACACACAGCTGGTAATTCTTTATGTCTCATCTACATGGAGTCGCTCTCTCTGTACAGCGTAACACAAGAAAGTGACAGACAGGTGATAAGATGCTCTGTCCGCGTCGTCCCGTGTGGAGGAGAGAACTTGCTTACCTCATATCCGTAAATGTCCAGGATGGAGATTGAGAGGGTGTGTTGGCGGGGGTACACCTGAGCGTTGATCCTCTCTGTTAACCAACAGAAGAGCAGCGAGTACAGGATCTTGGCAACAGCATCTCTAAAGAACAAAGATGTGTGGGTGATAGACAGATCGAATGTGGGACAGGAATATTAGATGGAAATGATGAATTAAAAAACTGGTCCATATTTAATCCACTATTATCTTAAAATTAAATAGATAGAAATTATGAGACAGGACAGGTTATTAAGGGCCATGCAAGAACTCACATACATGAATTAAATGTACATTAGATTGCCATCACAGATCAGAAAGGAAAGAAAGTTGTAATTACTTGGGACAAAAAATAATTAAAATGGGAAGAGATTGCTAATTCTGGGGTATTTCCCTTTACAAAAGCTATTACATGTGAAATACATCTGAATTTAAAAAAAAAAAAATTCTGTCTCTCACCTGGCATCAACAGCACTTTCTACAGTCAGTGGGGTGTGGATCTTGTCTCTCATTGTCTCCTGCATGGAAGGCAGAAGAGTTTAAACACATAGCAGCTATTTAGGCAACACATTTAACGAGGAGTGAAGGGTGAACAGGCTGCTCCGAGCTCCTTTTGTCCTGTTTGTTAAGAGGTTTTACGAGCTACTGGGCCTTCTCTTCTGCTTTCGATCCTAGGGACCTCTTTCACCTCCTCAGATATTTACAAATAATATGTTTGTTTCATGTGTTTTCATTGCACCACCCAGATCTGATGTTTTGTGTTTTTCGTCTCTCTAGTGGAGCTTCTGTGGGCATTTAAGTCACATGCTTCATATATGTTGTGATTGAATATGTTTTTGTGGCATTTTCTTTTTACTGATAAAACAACATTTCCATCTCACAAACATAGAAACAAATTTTTGGTGCTGCTTTGGTAGCTGCTTTTCTAAGTCAAGGGATTCCCCAATCATTTCCATACAGTCTCTAAAGTGGCTTCATGCCTTTTTGTTTGTCATAACTTTTTGTAACTCCCACACCTTGTCTTTTTTTTCCATCGTGTGCTTTACTTCCTACTTTTCTCCACCTCGCTGACATCTGGTTTGCTTCCCTCGTCCTTTTCTGCTCTCCCATTTGTATTTCTTCTACTCTCTTATTTATTGACGTGAGTGTCTGGGAATTGGGATCTGATCAGATAAAGAATGCTTTGAGACTTGAGACCTTCTCTTGCTTAAATGCACTAGATTATCACACACACACACACACACACACAGACACACCTCATCCAGTAAAGAGAAATGAGTGGATACGACTCCTCTCCTGTTACAAAGGAACCACAGCAGCCACCTTTGCAATTAGAAATTCAATTATACAAAAGGCTCTTGATAGTAGTGCATAGGAGCGTGTACGTGTGGAGGACAAAAGGTATGCCATGATTAGATTATTTTAATGCATTGCATCACAAGACCGTCAGGACAACTGGAATCTGCTCCTTGTTTTAAACCGGGCAGTAAAACTGGATGTTTCATGATCATATAAGGCAATGTGGATCAAAAAAAGATTTGTCAAGAGGACAAGGATTTTTCTCCAGGATTTCCACTTTGTTAGCTAATATGATGTAAATGGAGCAAAAGGAGAATTAAAGTGGACGGAAAACTAGAATACTCATTTGGTTGAAAACATTGTGAATAGGTTTGTTGAACTTGTTTCTTTGTTCTTTCTTGTTGTTCTTTCAACTTCTTTCAAGTGTCGTTGGGTTTTTGTTGTTTGCATACCGTTATTCGTCAATGCCAGCAGGGTTGTTCATGCTGAGCTCATGGTGCTGGTATGAATTCAGTGTCTTTTTGCCCAAGGACACTATGGCAAATTAAAGTTCAGGACTGAACGTGTGCCATAGCTACTGTACTGGTGTTTAAAGGAACATAATGTCAAATAAATGACTAAAGACGAAATGCAAGAGAGGTTGCAGTCAGGTTTCAGGTTACTGTCTTTCAATCGCAACTCTTTTTTGTTTGGATCCTTGGATACCAGCAGCAAACTCTGCCTGAAGCAAAGGAGTTCAGTGCGGAAATTTACATTCTTTATTTGCTCGCTAAAGATTTTTGGATGTGAGGAGTGCCATATCTTCTGCTGATTCACAGTAACTGAAGAGACATAATCCAGTGCAATCCACAAACTATTTTTAAAGGAGTTCCTGAGGCTTCAAAACAATTTGTGAGTACTTGCCCTATATTTGTGAATATGTGAGTTCAATAGACTCCTGCTGTTGTCTGCTAACACGCTAAAGGGCTTCAAATGATTTAATTTAAAGACAATAAGAATAACCCATTCCTTTCTTTGTTTTGCCTATGTGATGGAGGGAACACCCTGGTAGCTACAAGGATCAGGACAAATAATCATATGGAAACATGAGCATAATGATGACTCCAGTAAACTTGAAATCCTCAAGCAAATAAAAAGTTGCAGTTTTGGAAAAAGAAAGCAGGACTCTCATTGAAAAGGGCTATGGTGTTTTGTAGAAACTGAAGGTTTTAAAAACTCCAATCACAACATAAAACAGAACTGATCCCGTCCCTCAAGCCACAGCATACACACTACTGCTGAGTGTGGCTATTTATAAAAAAGATATAGTATCCAATATGACAGACTGCAAACTAAAGGAGTCAAGAGATGTTTTCACTGCCAGAAACATTGCTCTACAAAATAACAGCTCAATTGTAAGTGTGTTATACTGCATGTGTTTATTTATGTCTGTGTACTGAATGTGTACAGGACGTGTGTGTTGTAGACGTGTGTGTGGAGTGTAAGTAATACCCCAAATCACCAGCGCTGACATAACAAAGTCAAAGTCATGAGTAGTTACATTATGAGCAGCTAACGAAAGTTGTTTTAGTGGTTTTCTGAAGTGATTTTGTTACCACATAGAAACTAAGTTGGACATTTCTGCATAAGGTCAGATTTTTTTTTAGATTTGTCGTTCAAAACATGATGAATGAATGAATGAGGGCACAGCATTACGTCAGAGGCTAGAGGTGAGACACTTGAGAGGTAACTAAAATACAAGACACAAACACAGTGAAAGATAAAAATAAGACAAAAGTAAGTGAACATTTTCTTGAAAAAATCATATCATTAAACGTTTTTTAAATAATTTGGTCTCTGACATGTTATTAGCAGCATATTTGTGCATTTCTTGGCTTTTTTCTCAATGTCTCAAACTGAATTATATAAAATTAAGGAAATGTAATGATATTAAAAGAAATAGATAATTTCTGAAAGAAGTAGAATCTAAGTGACAGCAACAGCATATTGTTTAATTTGAAAGAAATAATTGAAATAATATTACAATATATGAGAATAGAGGATGATGAAAATAACTAACCAATCAGTGAATAAATGTGTAAAAAATAAAACAATAAGCACTGGTAACAGTTTACTAAAGTACTAAAGAGACATATTGCAGTTCCTATATATCTGAAAACATTTTAAAGATTATTTGCTGTAGTATCTAATGCTATCAGCATTAAAGCCAATCCAAACTGATTTATACATTTTTAAATACTCAGCTTTCTTTCTGAATAATATCAGATGAGCAACAACATATAGTACGTTTTTAACTACCTATTTGTTTCACCTTCTACTGAAACAGATTATCACTTGTAGTTTAGGTTTTGAAATAAACTGCTACTTGATCCCAAAAAGATCCCTAAACTCAGCTAAAATAGATTAAAAGGGCTATTTAACACCTTCGAACTGCATGCAGAAACAATCTCTTTACATATGTTCTCACTCTGAGTAAGTAGGAAAAAGATTTAAACAGAAAACAAACTTTCTTGATAAACAAAGACTGTATAATGGAATTACGGTTAACTCTGCTAGTCTCCAGGGGCCAGATAAAGAGATACTCACTTACCAGTGCAGAGGAGCATAAAGCGCTGCAGTGAATAATCTAACTTACAAAAGGTACGCTAGCCAAGAGCCCAATATCCCACAAACCTTATAGATATTCCAAAAAATCAACCACAGAAAGTCAGAGACTTGTGTGTCTCTTGTGTGTAAGCAAGAGACAGAGACACTGGCGTGCTACCATGTTGTTCTGTCAACATTAGGCCTCTAAATGTACTGAGAGTGACTGACAACACATTTAATCATTTAATTAAGCAGGGACGCCTGAATAGGTACTGCCATTTTAATACACACAAAACACAGTTTGATACTGACTGTGACTTTGTAGGTGATGGCTTTCTGTAGTCCCTCTGGAGAGATCTGCAGCAGCTCTGCCACCACTCTGATCTCCTGAGCGCTCACCACTGACGCCACCTCCTGGCCATCAGCCTGTTGTGCAACACAATAATAATTTGTTTATGTATTGCCATGGTTCAGTTTAGTTAGTTATCATTTTTAGATATTTGTATTTCCTTTAACATAGCCTCGTCTGTGTGGCCACAAATCGACCAAAAAATATCCTGTATATGACATATGCACAGCAGTATTTGAATAATTGGAGATAATTCAGGCAGAATATATAATATTAATAACAAAAATAAAATGCAAGACAGATCACTTTTGAAATACTACCTCATATCTCTGAAAGTAGACATTGCCCAGATGCAGTATGGAAGACAGAACTCTAAAGATGGCCGACTTGTCTTCAGGGGTGAAGTGAAGGATCTCCATGGCAGCAAGCAGACGCAGGAAGTCCTCTCTATCTTTCTTTCCTGTTATCCCACAATCCCCTCCCTGTATGGCGATGAAAGAGAGAAAGGGCACAAATGAAGAGCTCTCTTCCAAATGTGATGTGTATCTCCACATGACATTCCAGCAAGATCCTGAAAATGCACTGTCTTCTACCTGGTTGAGGTAATAGTAGGTCTCAGCCTCTTGTAGATAGAAAGCCTGCTTCTGCTGCGAGGGGAGACCTGCCAGCATCTCGTAGAAAATATGATAGTTCCTCTCATCTTTGGCCTGAAGGGGAAAACACAGATTTAACACTTTTACATAGAGAAATGTACAAGATATAAAGTGTCATCTTGTATGTGTGTGTGTGTGTGTGTGTGTTTGTGTGTGTGCGGGGGTCTCACCTGGAAGACAATACGTGACTTTTCTAGTAGATACTGAGAGGTTATGGCACCACTAATCACACCACTGGCCAGAAAGAGAGACAACAGATAATTACATTAAATAATAATAATAATAATTTATATATATATATATATATAAGATAATAACAAATAATTTAAAAGTGATTAAAGAAGAGAGACTGGAACGCGTGTATTTATTTTATACTCACTCCTCCAGAAAGACCTCTATGTATTTCCCAAAGCGACTGGAATTATCGTTCCGTACAGTTTTGGCATTTCCAAAAGATTCCAGCAGAGGAGCTGCCTCAAGTATCTACCAGGCATTCAAACACAGTAAATCCACAACCTTTATCAGCATCATACGGAAAATATCTTGTTCTTACAGTAAAAGCTGGTCTAAATTAAAATGTAAAGCACAAGTTCAGTCTGTGTAAAATATAGACTATTCAGTGCCCACTGATTTTAAACTTTAGTCAACTTAGATCCTAATTAGTCAGATAGTTAAAGGGATGCTAGACAGATTTGATTAAAAATTAAAATTATAAATAAAGAAAAATCCAGAAAAAATCACAACATCTTTAATAAATATTGTCACACACCACAGCAAAACACAGCAGCCTGCTATTATTATGGCCATACGTGAAGATGATTTGTAAAATGTAAAGCACAAGTCATGCAGGGAACCCCACTACCTCAATCTGCACCCAAGAAGAGCCAGCAGAGACACAGAGACATGGGAAAAAAGGTGCACAGCGACGTTAGTCATCCCTCTGTGTGTGTGTGTGTGTGTGTGTGTGTGTGTGTGTGTGTGTGTGTGTGCATGTCAGGACGTGTGTGCGTACCTGTTGTGTAAGATTGCATTTGTGATGTATTGCTGTTAGGTAGCGGAGGACTAGTTTGGTGGCCTCTGTTTTCCCAGATCCGCTCTCCCCACTGAAATAAAGTAACTCACACTCACTCGACTGAGATAACACTCAACACATCAATATGACTCTCTAGCTGTTACAGTATATATAACGAGTTGTCTTTCAGACTGGCTGCAGAAATCAAAGCATTTTCATTTACCTGTCCAGATATTGTGAAAATGACTAATAAACTGTTCAAAAATGCTTGTGAATGAATTCTTCTGTTGTGGTTTAAAATAAATTTAAAGGAGAAACATATATATGGTTTACTACTTATTACTAGTATGCTGACAAGACTGCCTGAGTCCACCTCAACTAAAATTTCAGAGGAACTGCTCAACATAACTGGTTCAAGCAAATTAAAGGCTACATAAAGTAGTATATTTCTTAAGTCCAAAAGTAACGTATAAACCTATAGCATGAATGCATGGGTTACAGCTGCAGATGTTTTTCATACATGCAGAGGTGCACCACAGAATTTACTCTGCTTTTCTCCTGTTGATCCAGTGTTCTGTTATTCTACTGAAACATAATCTCTGTGTCTTTTTGTGTGCACAGAGCAGCAACTAACCCTCTATAGACTTGTGAAGCATATAAAACCAAACACTCTCTCCAGAGAAAATATACTGGCAAATATACTGAAACATGACTCATCATAAACAACATGTTGAATAAAACACCAATGAAAGTGTTAAGGCTGCATGTTTAAGATTTTCTTGACCGAATCAGAAGCAGCAACTGAGCTTGTTGCAGGTTTAAATAATCTCGATCATATGGTTCATATTGTTTATCCTGTCGTGATAGTATTTCCATAGAAAGTTTCAGATTTCACTATCCGTTGTAATAATTAATAAGTTCCCACGTGCATGTTGCTTTTGAGTAAAATGTTGCGGATAAACAGCCAAAAGGGGAAAATGTATATGACATTTCTGATACTTTTACACATTAAGGATGAGATCCGTCACAAGCATAATATTAACTATTTTGGCTCAGCATAACACAAAATTAGAACTTGACTTGTGGTTTGTGTTGTTGGCTCCTTCAGTATAAACCATAAAACAAAAGAGAAAAACTGAAACGACAATACCAGGAAACTATCTACACATACAGTGCTTTTTTGGATTCCCTCATGACAAAAAAAATGCTAGCATTTAGTATTATTTAATGGTAGGTAGGATAAATGTTCTAAATTTGCATAGTGGGCTGTAGTAATCCCTTTGCTAAAAGGTAAAATAGTGGAAAATCCAGTTATTTTGATGGCAAAGTGGAATCTCACTAAGGCCAAAGACTGAACATTACACTTTCAGCACAACTACACCCAGCTTTTATTAATCACTTAGAGCGTCCATTATTTGATCCTTCTCACCTCCCTACTGCTTCTTGTGGTGTATTTGACTTAATTGACTAAGTGAAGTGAGACCAGGCTAATCTTGCATTAGGCAAAGCCTCAACTCCACTTTTGCATTAAATCACCTAAAACGCACTTACACACACACACACACACACACACAAACACACACACACTGCTTCACTGCCAACAGCTTAGTGCTAAATACCACCATTATGTAAGGTTGGCCAAAGAGGGGCAAAGTGTGTGTGTATTTAGGGACACCGGCACCTTGACCGAATTCCAGCATAAGGTTTCAACTAACGGGCTGGTTAGCTAAAAACCGGGCCATTACAGGCCACTGTACAGCAGACCTCAGTTACCCCTTAACACGCACGCAGTGACCCACACACAAACACAGGGTTCACATATGCGCACACAAACACACACACACACACACACACCTCTGAAACATCATCTGCTCCTGGCGAAGACCTGGCTGGGCTTTCCTTACAGGTGTCTCCTTCCGAATAGGGCTAGAGTGTTCCAGGTGTGTGCAAGTGTGTGCGTATGTAGGCGTTTGTGTATTTCCTATGATTGTTTTTGGCCATTTCTTTAAGCACACACACCTATGTCCAAGTGTGTGGATGTACTGTATATGTGTCTACAATTTTACATCTGAGTTAGATGTAATTGTGCTTTCTGTCAAATAGTGTGTGAGTGAGGAGATCAGTTTTGACATGGACTGAGGCGCCTGTGACAGATGGAGCTCGAGAGGAGTGAAGGATGGTTCTGTCTTAAGTTTGCTGGCCAGAGAACCACAGACAGACACTCATGAATTTACAAACACTAATCCAACTTGAGATGGAAACCTAACTGTCCAAGAAGTTTCATGGACACTGTGCTTGCCAAGGTTAAATGGTTACAAAACCTAATGATGACATGTAACAAAAAATATCTTGCTGCACTATGCAAGATTTTTAAGTAAAAAGAAAATCTTTGTATTTTTTTAAAAATAAATACCTAGTGTAATGTATGATGGTATAGAATTATTTTGGGACATATGAAGTGATCATTAGAATTGAAAGAGTGAAACACAAACCAGCAGTGAGCAAATCCATTGAATGAAACTTCTATTTATAAATCTAGTATGGTTGCGAACTTTGATGGCTGATTTACATGGAAAGTGATTAAAAATGGTAGCATGAGAGAGGATTTTAGAAAGGATTATAGAGAGTCAGCCTCTTACCTGATTATTATGACCTGGTTGTGTTTGGCATCCATCATTTTGGAATAAGCAGCGTTTGCTATGGCAAACAAATGCCTGAAGGAGGAAGAGTAGCTGCATTAAGTGATCAGATATCTAAAGTGATAAAAGCAACAAACTCTAAATGCAAAAATATTTTTCCTCTCTTCTTTTCTGTACTTATGTTTTGTTCTTCTTTGAACCATCTTTTCCCCCTTTCCAATCTTCGTTATTTACCAACATAATTCCTTTCTTCCTTGCTTCCTTCATTAATAACATGTCAACTTCCTTTCTACCTTTTATTCCTCTTTCATCACAATCGAGCCAGCAAAAAGCTTAAAAACACAGCATGATAATTACCAATACTTTATAGTACGGATGACACTTTCACAAATTGATCTATTCTGCTGTGTTTTTAAAGTGTGAAGGTAACTGACAATTATAGCCTTCAGTTTGTTTGTTTTCAGTTTACTGTCCCCACTTACGGAGGGTTCTCTCCCAGAGCATGATCCTTGTACAGCAGCACCATGTCTGTCCCATAGATGTTGTACATCTTATAGGGGTTCACAGACACCAGAATACTACCTATGCATGTCTGGAAAAAAACAAGAAATGGGGAGAGAGAGAAGAAAAGAAAAGAAAAAGAAATAGAGATAAAAATATAGGTTTATAAAATCAACACAAAAACTAAAAATAAGCTGATCTGACTTTATAGATTCAAGATATTTTCTGTAGTATCTTGGTTGTATGTAGGTGGTTGTATGTTGGATGTACGTGCTGTTCAAATACTTGCATAAATAAGCTCCCTCTCAAATCTTTTCCTCAGGTTCAGCAGAACAGCCCCTTCATGCATCTCCCTAGATGCAATGGAACAAAGGTATTTAGGGATAGCAAAGAACATCTGTTATAACTCCACCATCCATACCATTTTGAATGTTTGTACTGTGTTGAATTCAAACCTGGCCTTGTTTCTCTAAGGATTTTAGACACCTATACACTTTTTCAGCTTCAGGAACTTGTCCAGGACCATGTCCTTGAAGCTTCAAAAACAGTTCTTGGTGTGTAAGACTGCCCATTGACCACATTGTATATGTAGTTGCATTCATTATCTATATGGAGTGCTTTAAATATTATTTTTCTGTTGCACTTGACATTACAGGTTACAGTTAACTCAGGTGTGTGGGATCTTTTTACTTACTCTAGCTGCGTCATATCTTCCACTCCATCTTCCTCTCGTTGCTCCCGGTGAGCCATAGTGGGCAGGCTTCTGATTGAGTACATCTGAAACACACACATACACACTCAGAAACGAGGACACAATGCATGTACATAGCCCTGCCCCCATTGGTTCATGCATTAATACATGCACACTTATATGGAAATATCAGTTCTCTCATTATCGGATGATTCTAATTGTTATTGACTCCAGAGTCCTTGTTTGCCTTTCTCTCACATTTTGCGTTATTTGCTCATTTCTTTCTGCTCTTTCCAAAACCATCAACACATCACTAAGCCACCACCCCTCAAATTACTCCTCCCTACTTCCTACCTACAGTAATGCCCATTATTAGCTATTGTGACTACTTGTAGTGTCAGTCATGTATTCAAAAGTTTTACCTTGTCAAACCAGTGTCCCTGTGGTTCCCCCTCCCTGCTGAGATTCCACTCCCCTGGTTCATGTCCCTGTCCCATCAGGCTGTTGGGTTCCATCAGCTCCCCATCTCTATACATGGACCACTTATTGAGGTTCTGTACTGTCCCATGAGGTAAAACTCTCTCTGCACCCCACATATCCACATCTTGCTGCAGTCCCAAGCCTTCACCTCTGGGGCCCTGTGCCCAGTGCTGTTCAGGGCCAGATCCCTGGACCTGGGGTGAGACTACAGCATATGAGGGTAGGCGGAAAGAGGCCCCCCGGAGGTGAGGGTTCTGCAGGGCACCTGAAAGGTTAAGTGAGCGAGGTTCTGGGGTGCTAGGGGCACCAAGCCGTGTCATAATATTACCATCAGGGAGACGGTACTTTGCCCCACGAAGGTTGGGGTTCTTTGATAAAGCATCAGACAGGTCAAGTGTTCGGGGTGCAGTAGCTGGCTGAGAGCGGGCCATCAGAGTTCCATCTGGCAAACGATAGGTGGCAGATCGGATGTTCTGGTTACGGAGAGCATTTGAAAGGTCAAGGGAGCGTGACCCAGTGGTATCAGCAGAACCAGGGTGCCTTAATAGTGATGTGTTTGGGAGTCTGTAGGAGGCACCACGGAGGTTGGTGTTTAGCATGGCACCAGAAAGGAGAGGACCGGAGGAAGCAGAGGTGGGAGCTTGGGTTTGGTTCCGTGAAAACAATGATGATCCATCTGGGAGCTGAAACTTTGCCTTACGCAGGTTAGCATTCATCAGTGCGCTTGATAGCCCAGGTGATGATATTGCACTTTTAGTATTCTGTGTCTCCTCTCCTGGCTGGGTTAGAATTGAACCATCTGGTAATCGATAAGAGGCCTTGCGAACATTAGGATTGAGAAGAGCAGAGGAGAGCATAGAAGGGGTGACAGGCTCAGGTGCTGGTTCGTTTCTTGAAACCAAAGTTCCATCTGGCAGCCTGTATGTCGCTTTAAGTACATTGGGGTTCAAAAGTGCAGAGGAAAGTATAGATGAGGATGGGGAGGCTGCAGGAGTGGGCTCTGTCCTGGTTACAAGAGTGCCATCAGGCAAACGATATGTGGCCTGTCGCAAACTGGGATTGAGCAAGGCAGAGGACAGCATAGAGGAAGAGAGGGGTGATGGACCTAAGGAAGGTTCAGCAGGTTCCGTTCTAGAGACCAGTGAGCCATCAGGTAGTCGATAGGTGGCCTGACGTAGGCTTGAGTTCTGCAGGGCATTAGAGAGCACAGATGGTGACAGCCTCCCACCACCACCTCCTCCATCAGTGGTGAATGGAGGCCCAACAGGTCCCCGGGACATTGTCAAAGTGCCACCTGGAAGTCTGAACATGGATCCCTGGATTTGTGAGGTTGGCAGTCTACCAGAGAAAAGTGAGGAGGTACCTCTGATAGTACCTTGTTGAGGTGTGGTGGGAGGAGAGGCAGGAGAGGCAAGAGACATGGGAGAGAGGTGTCGTTGAAGGGGTGAGGCATAGGAAGCATTGCGAAGCTGGGAAGTAAGCATAGCAGAAGACAAGTGTGGGGAGGAGGGTACAGAAGGGGCAGGAGGAGCTGCTACCTGAGGGGGTGAGAGGACAGTTGTATAGAGATTGGCATTGCGTTGTAGAGGAGATGAGTAGGAGGCACTGCGCAAGTGGGGGTTCTGTATTAAAGCATTGGATAGACCAAGAGTGGCATATGGGCTCATATCCTGGCTCACCTGAGCATCAGCTGATATCTCGCCCTGCCCACCACGTATGGGGGAAGGGCTTCTCTGTAATGGTGTGGTGATGCTAGTATTCTGCAGATAAGGGTTCTGGAGCCTGTGTCCCAGATAAGGTGATGAGGGTGCAGGTTGAGAAAGGTTTTGAGAGTAGTCTTCATTCTGTGTTTGGGGGGAGGAAGGTCTTTGTAAAGGAGAAGAATAAGCAGCGGTGGAGTAAGGGAGGGAGGAAGGAAGAGGAGAGTGAGGAAAGGGAGCACCTACAAGCTGAGGGTTCGGTAAAGCATTTGTAAGCATTGGGGATGGGCCTGGCTCCATCATTGCGTAGTCATACTGGTTGACAGTATGAGATGGTGGGAGACTACCAGGACTGGGGTGAGGTCCTGTAGGTTGAAAAGATGCTGGCCCTAGATTCTGGTAACTCATAGCCCTGTGGGGAAAAGGGGATGGTGGGTGAGATATCTGGTGCATGGGAGAGGCTGAACGGGAAGGCAGAGGAGATCGACGGTGCAGTGGCTGTGGAGATGGAGCTCTACTCTGCAGCCTACACACTGATGGTTGGGGGGAAAGAGGACCACTCTGTTTCAAAGAAGGCTGTGGAGAGACAGGAGGCATTGAGGGTGCTCTGAATGACTGCCTAGATGGGGAGAGAGGGGGCTGGTTTCTGGGCATACGGACTAGTGGTTGGCCTCTACCTACAGGTCTGTGGAAGCCTCCTTGTGGAGTACCAATTCGTTTTGACTCCCTTAACCCTGTAGGCCGGGAGCCTGTTCTGGCTAACATGGGTGTTCCAGCTATGCTCCCTATCTGTCCTGAAGGAGGGGCTGGCCCACTATGGATAGAGGACCTGAATGGGGCTACATGCTGAGTAACAGGGGGTCCATGTCTACTACGTCTCTGTAAGTGGGGATTACCTGGGGAGGGTTTCACTGCCCCCATGGGCACGTGACTTTGACTTCCAGCACCCCCTCTCAGCCTGCGAGTAGAGGTACGTGTGGGGAGGGGGCGACTGCTGATACGTGATGGGGAAGGAGAGGGAGGACGATGGGGGGATGTTGGGCGAAAGGCTTGGAGGGGAGACTGAGATCTCTCACGTAGAGGGGGACTCTGTCTTTGTGGGGATGGTAGGGGAGGAGAGGGGGAATGCCTCATCTTGGAGGTTTGTTTTCTACCTTTGAACAAATGCGGTCTGGTAGGTGGCGGACGTACTGCATCCGGAGGGGGTTGCTGTCTGAAAGAGAGTCTCGGGGAAGGTGGTGGGCTTGCTCTTTTCCTCAGTGATACCCGGGGAGAAACTAGGGGGCTAGAAAGTGGGGATTGGGGTCGGGCAGTTGATGGAGCCCTGCGCAACCCAATTCCCCCCCTTCCTCTTGTTAGGGACGGCTGAGCTCTAGCTGACATCCCTCTTCTGTTGTGTTGTGGAGAAGCAGGTGGGCTGCTTAGTCTTCGCCTGTCAAGTATGGGAGTCGGCTTTTGGCCTGCCACTGAGGTACGGTGACTCCTATGTAAGCAAGGGGTGAGGTGGGGGTCTGTCTGCATGCCTGTTTGGAAGTCCATGTAATGTGGGGAGAAGTGAGGTGAAGGAGGTGCCATTGCTCTATTTGATCCTGGCCTCCGTGACAGGTGTGGAGATGGAAGGGGACTCATTCGTCGCACTGGCCTAGGAGAAGCCACTGGGGAATGCAGTGGTGAATGCATCAGTGGAGGCATCGGTGATTGCCCCATATCCCCTATATGGTACATCTGTGGCTCTTGGGGGAGGGATGGTTGGTAAATTTGGTGGGGCAAATGTGGTGGTAAAGGAGATGGGGACAAGTGATGGGGAAAAACAGAGAAAGGAGGGTGAATAGGCTGAGGCTGAGAGAAGTGCTCCTGTTGAATGATCCAAGGTGTTGTTGAGGGAGCTTGTCTAGGAAGAATGGGGGTTTGTTGTTGGTTCATGACAGTGGGGTAATAGGGCTGTGTAGGATGATATGCGGGAAGGGGCTGCTCATATTGTATATCTGACATAATTTCCAGATTATTGAGGGCAAGAACTGGGGAGGGAGGGAGAAACATTGGGGAGGAGGCATGAGAATGAGGAGGAGGTGGCAAGGTTTCCACCTCTAATCTGTCTTTTCCAAATAGCCTAACCTGGGGCCTGGGCACCCTGAACTGCTCTGCTGAAAATGGCTCAGCGAGAGGGTAAGACAGTTGCTCCTGTCCATATAGCTGCCCTGTCTCAGGTGGATGCAGCCCAACCTCCATATAGAAAGCTTGCTGATAGGGGTTATAAATAGCAGCAGGGTCTGTATATCCTTGTAGTGGATCATTATATAGACCTGAAACAGCATCATAACCACCACGTATCATGCCATATGGGTCTGACATTCCAGAAAAACCCATTCTGTGGTCAGTGTAACCTCCATACAGCTCAGGGTCATATGGGTCATATAAACCATCCATGGCATTATCATAGTAACTGTATGGCTCTGGTTCCATTGCATACATCATTCCATCTTCACCATAGTAATACTCCATCCCTTCATCGCCATAGTACTCTTCATACTCATCATCGTAATAGTCATAAGGGTAACTATCGTAATCCACATCATCATCATAGTAAAACTCATCATCATAATAAAAGTCGCCCTCATCATCATAGTAACCATTTTCATCTTCCCACTCGTCATTGTCATAATAATCCATTTCCTCCCCGTAAGGGTCATACGGGTCATACGGGTCATAATTCATGGGTTGTCTCAAGAAGCCTCTAGGTCTCCACCTTTCGTTGTAATCTTCCTCATATCCATACTCATCATCAACATAATCATACGCCTCATCGTAATAATGTGTTTGATTACCTCTAGCATCCCTGTTAGCAAATGATAGACGCTTTTGTCCCAGTCCTCCTGCTAGTGCCCCCAGCCGACCTTGGCCCTTAGTAGTGAGGAACCTCCCTGTCAACCAGTTAGTTGCTGCAGCTATCCTTCCTAACATCCAGCTTTTATCCTTCAATCCTGATTTGGCTTTCTTTTTCCCAAACATGCCTTTGAACTTCCCTCCCAGTCCCTTTGCTTCTGCTGCCATGTTCCCCTTGCCCTCCAAACTGGATAGATTTATTGTCTTTTTAGGTGGTGGGGTTTCAGTATTATCTTTTTTATTAAACAAGCTGAAACCAGACAGGCCTGGCTTTTTGTCAGTAGAAACTGATTTAGCCCCAAACCCAGCAAAAAGCTTGCTGGCGCCTAGAAGTGGTTTACCACCAGCAGAGGGCTTCTTTTTCTTGGAGAGTCGTAGGAAGAGACGGGACGTGCTTTTAAGGTTTCTCTTTGGTTTGGCTTTCTCTGGCTGCTGTTGTTTAGAGGGAATGCTAAAAGGAGAGGCTTTCCCTGTTATGCCTGAGAGGGCTTTGGAGGCTCCTTTTAGGTGAGACATGGGATCTGCCTTCTGTACTTTTGCTGCACCAGTGATCTTCTTCTGTCCCTCTGCAGCAAAGCCCATCATGGCCTTGGAGGCTCCTTTTATGTGAACATCACTCATCTTTTTCAGGTTTACTGCACCCATCCCTTTCTTTACCTGTGGCTTCCCTTTCTCTTCCTCCTCCTCCTCCTCATCAGATGGAGGTGCGTGTTTAGGAGGAGGCTTAAAACCCTTCACAGCCATGGCCTTGGATGCACCTTTCAAGGCTGCTTTCCCTTTCCCTTTCTCCTGCTTTGCTGGTTTCTTGGTAACTGCCTCTTCCTCACTATCATCACCCTCTTCTTCCTCAGTATTCACCTCCGCTTCTTCTTCCTCTGATCCCTCCTCTGACTCGCTGACAGGTTTTTTCCCCTTTCCCTTCTTCCCATCGTCCTTTCCTTTACCCTTAGCTGGTGGCTCTTCTGCTTTCTTTCCCCCTTTCTTGTCATCTTTCCCTCCTTTTTTATCATCCTTTCCTCCCTTCTTTGGCTCCTCTGACTTGCCTTTCTTGGCAGCTGATTTTGAGTCACCTTTTTTAGGTGGCATGTCTCCTGACTCAAATCATTCTAAACAAGATGAGGAAGAACAAGTTCCCAAAATGTGGTAAAACAGATCTGTATCAATGTCAATGTTGATTTGTACTCTTGAGAAGAAGAGTCCAAATAGTAGCAACATCCTCTCGTTTCCAATTTATTTTTGCGTCATCTCTTCCTTTTTCCTCCATCTGATCCGTCCTGGTGACACCCCAGAAACACACACTGTGACACACTCTGTCCCAAGTCAGTTGTTCTATAATGCACACTGAGACAAACAGAAACCACAGTCTTTCAAAACACGATCTAGTAATGGAGTCGGAATCTCAGCCATCAGTGCTTGCTCGCATTACAGTAGTCTTCAAGTCTCAAAAAAGCAGTTGTTTCTGTGTTTGTAAAAAGAGATGGAAAGCCATCTATGTTTAATTTAAAAAAAGCAGATGCTTATTGAATTTAAAATGTTACATATAAAAAATGTATCTTACTGGTTACAGTCTCTCTCAGTTTTACCCACTTGTTGCCTTTGGTTCAATACGTTTTTTTTTACTGAAGTCCATCCACTATAGTCAAAATACTTGTAAATTCCTGGTCTTGTTCTTCTCTATAGGTTTGTCGGGTCACATGATGAATAAAAGACTCTGCTATCCCAGTGACAGAGTTTGTGTAGTCCTTTGTGTGTCTCCTATTGTTAGTGCGTCCTGTGAGTCCGGCAGTGAATCCTCAACTTGGCTGCTGCACCAACTTTGGCAGGATGTCCCTCCAATAAGGAGAGCTGATGTGTATGTGTGAGTCTCGGCCTTCAGGGGTGTCCTCCTCTTTGTCTGAGAGTCAGTGTAGATGTGTGTTGCATTTGTGCTGGTATCCTCCCACATCCACGTCAGCTTGCCTTTGTGACCTCCTGCAAACGTCTGCATCTCTCTCTGGTTACTGCGACTTCATCCGTCCTGTGTTTGCCTCAACTTCAGTTTTCATCGCATCCTCATTGCATGTGTATGCACATATAAGCATATGTATTGTATGTTTGTATGTGTATGTGCATCAGAGTGAGTGTATTCCTAGTTATATTTGCAAAGGGCACCTTAATGCATCAGCTATACTGCCTCGGGGTAACCCTATCTGCAGGCTCGCTCCCATATGAATAATGCAGGCAGGCTGAGCTGTTGCTAAACTGTGTCTGAGAGGGGAAGCCACACAGAGCCAAAACACACACATCAGCATGGACTGCTGAGAGTGATGCAGCTAAAATGTCCACACAAGCATTCAACAGTATATGCATACACCAACAATACATGCACATTTGATGCAGGAAGGTACAACTAAGGAATTCACACTGTCAACTTGCATGGGTTATTCCAATAAAGTATGGATTTTAAATGGATTATTAGTTGTTGTACCGATTGTTCTAGTCAGTGGTACACTTCAGTTAACTGAAATCATGAATTTACAGCAACTTTCCACTTAAGTGACAACCTAAATATGAAACCACCCCTCAAAATCCATATATTAGAGCCTGGTTTAGAACTCAAAAACTTCCACTTCCACGCTCCTCTAAATGCTCAGTTTCATGATCCTATAGTGGCCATTAGGCATCTTTCTAAATATCATAATTTATAATTACTAGGTCCATTTGAATTAAATTTATAAAAGATAATCCAAAAAATATAAACCTTTAAATTATTTGTCTCCTCATAACCATGGCTAAAAACACACACATGCATACATCTCTGCCCTGTCAGTAGACATGCGAGGTGTAACATAGGCCTACGAGGGTGAGGTGTGATGGCATTAAACAGCTGATATTAATACATTGAGGATGGTCTGATATTGGCTCATTGATGGTGGCCTGATGTTAATTCATTGATGATGGGCTGATATTCCAGGAGGTCATCTCAGTGGCAGATATGAATGTTTAATGACTGCCCTGTGTTCTGCCTACGCAGCATGGATAAAACATTCATCGCAGGCCGCTCTAAATATATCGCAAAGGGTCAACCCCACCTTGGCCTGCTCCCCAACCAATATATTATACATACAAGCTAGTGTCAGGGGTTAACAGCCAGACACCACAGAGCAGATGATATATAGCAAATAGCAAAAGACAGAATTTTCTGATAACTGCAAGATAACACTGACATTTTAACACACACATTCATCTACATGTAAATTATTTATTTTAAGTTATCAAAAAGAGAAGAAAGATCTTGATCACTTATGTCAATTACAGTTAACAGGTCCACCTCCAAGACATATTTTCACTAACTAGAGCTGGAAGGATTAACAGTCTTGACCTAAGATAGGATCAAAGCAGAAATCTGTATCACGTATCCCCAGGGGCAGTGACCATGACAAAACTCTAAACTGTCTGCAGGCTGCACAGCAATAACAACAACAACAACAACAACAGCAGTTGTTGGTATCAGTTAACTGCAGACTGAGATAAGGGGATAAAGACAGAGAGTGCGCACAGAGGAAAGTTCAAAAGTTCCTTTCTGCTTATCAGATTCTCACACAGTGAAGGTTGTTGGTCACAAAACTGGTAATGAGACAGACAAAGAGATCTATTTGATATGTGTGATATGTATCTGCTGTCTGGCTGATGTGGTCTGTTGACTGAGTGAACTGGTAATGAATAGAACGCAGATGACAGAGATGGAGGAGGTGGAGAAAGAGGAGAGGGGCAAAGGTAAGGAGAGAAAAGAAGACAGAGGTGCGTCAATGAACTGCTGATTAATGAAGATTACATAAATGCTGAAAAGATGCTGAACAGAAAAAGGTGGGATTGAAAAGAAGTAAAAATGGCAAGGGGGAGAGTGACAGAAAGAGAGTCACTGAGGGGAATCATTAGAGGATGTGAAAGAAGAAAATAACTGAAATCATGGAGGGGGAGAACAGAAGTAGAAAAGAGAAAATGAAAGAAAAGATGGTTATTGGGAGAAACAGAAGGTGGAGAGAGGCATAGGGATGACAGAAAGAGTGAGAGGGACACCAGAGAGCAAGTGAGAGAGTGAGAGATGAAGGAGAGAGTCTCTTCATCTACGTGCCAATCACTGACAACACGCTTTCAGCAGGTGCACTCAGCGGCACAAGACTAATAAAGAAGATCACCTGAGCACAGCAACGCCAACAAGCTCATTTAATGACTGTGGGCACAGGCACGCGCGCACACACACACACACACACACACACACACACACACACACACACACACAGGCATGTCTCATAATGGAGATTGCATGCGGTCACTGAATGCAGGATCTATTTTGAGAGAGACTATCTAGAGATTGACAGCTAAACACAATAATTAAAACACACACACACATTACTTGGGAGATTGATAGCAGGCCACATACAATACAATGCAATACATCACACACATTGTGGAGAACATTAGCCCAAGTCAGTGAACTCTGAACAAGACTAAGAGCCAACATCCACAGCACAGGCTAAATGCTAACCTCAGCATGCTAGCATGCTCATATTTAACAGATTTAATGTGTACATGTTAATCCATTTTAATCTAGCATGATAACATGTGCCACTGAGCGCTGAACACAAAGTACAGCTGAGGCTGATGGGAATGTGTTAAAATGTGTTTACCTGAAAAGTCAGGGATAATAAAAGCAATAATAAATATGTGTTTTGAGTTTGTTACACCACAGAAATCTTTTTTTATTAAGTTATTTGAATGATTAAAAAATATATATAAATTATGTAAAATTAGGTTTTAAAATTGTGAGAAAATTAACAGTATTCTGGGGGCGTGTCCACTGAAGGCGCTGGTAGATACCTTTACTATACCACTGAGTTGAAGACCGAGTGAGCTGCTCAGCAACAGACTCTGCTCAGTAAGCTGACACAGTAGCACTAAGCTCTAGTTTTTAGATAGCGTCAGGGGAGGGGTCATGCTCAGTATGACTCCAGTGCATCATGGAGCTGTGATTCAGGCCAGCCCAATAAATCCTGAACACAAAAACGAAGAAAAACAGTTTAATGGTCTAACTCCATAATTCAGTTCAATAGTTCACAGTCCTTTCACATGTTTTCAGCAATTATTTTCTAACATCTATGATATATTTAGAAGCAAATCTCTGAATATTCTTTACAAAGACTTCATCAGCTGGGCACATAGTGACAGAGGGTAAGGAAGAGCGTCTTTTCAGACAGAGGAGGTGAGACAGGAGGATGAGCTGGCTGGACTCAGGTTTCCTGTAAGCCTTTAAGCTCCATACAGGTCTTAACCTTCGCTGCCAGATTATCCCGCGACTTGATAATGGAGAGTGGCTGCTAACACACTGACGGCCTGCAACAAAGGATCAAACACCAACACTTGGCTGGACAGTCTATAAATAGACTGTATTAATAGATTTGACAATAAGATGCTCACTGACCTTAATGTATGTGTTACATGTGAATTTAAATACCAGTGCGCAATGACTGTATCAAACCTAAATACTCACGTTTGCTGGCATTGAAACTTTACCCAAAATGAGTGCAAGAAAGCTCATTCAGCTCTTTCAGTTTCCAAATCGAACAATCATAAACCCCTTGTTAAAAAGAGTGTAATTTTAGACATTTAACTGATGCTTTGATGCAGGAATCCCACAGTAACAAGATATATTTGTAAAGTGATGCGACAGCTCACCAAATAGCATTTTCCAAGACAGGGTCCTTAGCAACAAGCGTTTAAAGTTCACCCCAATGACTTCAATTGACTCATCACAAGTGCAATACTAAATCACTCTACTACCTCTTTCATATATATATATATATATATATATATATATATATTCTCCCCAGAATCAACGACAACAACTTATATGCAAATGGTTTGTAATGCTAATTACTACAAGCTGTAGAGCATTTTGACATAAAGTCTTACATCAAAACAACTCAGCATGTATGAGCTTGAAGTTTGAAAGTGTGATCAAAATTGTGACCAATTTTAACCATAAAATGTATACATTTTTAAAGCCAAAAGCACAATTCCTCCAAGTTTCAGCATGGAGCCATCTGACAGACTTTAACTGACTCTATGCAGATTGATCCAAAGAAGAATTCAATTTGTTAATGAATATTGGCGTTTTTTACATACGTTATTTACAATGAATTACTTATGAAGTAAATACCATTTACAAATTAGTAAAGTTCTAAAAATTTAGTTTATGAGTTGCCACACCCTCGCATGACAATATACATTATTTTTATAAATACAGCCAGCGTTTGGTGCAGCTTACCTTATCTGCTTTTGAGTGACAGATGTTGATATTTAGAGCTCTTATTTTCCACCAAACGAAGCCACTGGCTGCGTGGAGCAAAAATCTAACTCACTGACTTCTGGTCCTCTTCTGGACCCTCTGCTGATGTTTTATAGCTGCCCGCGCGCGCACACACACACACACACACACACACACACAAACCTTTCCTTCAATTACACAGCTCATCTGGACACACAATGTGCCTTCACTGGTAAACATGCCCCCTTGTTGCTTCATTGAGGCTTCTGTGATTACCTGTACACCTAGAAAGAGTACAGATTGGTGCAGGTAGACTCTTTACATCCATGCATCAATAGTGCAGTGATTAGGTTTCTTAGTAAACATGTTACACACACCATGTGTTGCGTGTGTAGCACTACCTTTTCCCCCTTTTTGCTTAAGTGCCCAAGTAAACAATTGTGCAGGTCCATTGTGAGTTAATGGCATGATTACACACACACAATACGCTATCATCCTCCCACACTGACATCCCAACGTCAGAGGCTAAAGACTGATTTGTTATGAAACCCTTTTAGTAACAAAAGGTTGTGAAAAAACCCTTGGGTGTGTGTGTGGGTGTGTGTGTGTGTGTGTGTGTGTGTGTGTGTGTGTCTGTGTGTGTTGGGGAGCCTTATCAGAACCCTTCACCCCTCATCACCTTTGTTAAATGTCACCCCAATTACCGCTGCACATCTCCCACCCACAAATGTGAATTTTATTTTGTATGTTAAACATTTGTGATGATACAGAATTAATAAGTTCAACTGAGACAGCAATCTGAACTTCTTCTTTGTCTTCCATGTTACTCTGCACTTTTGCACTGACAAAAGTCCATCATGCTGGATAATCAAGTACAATCTTTATGTGAAGTAGTTAAAGGAGTTTGTGCTTACAGCTTAATAAACTTCTTTAACTTCTTTACATGAATTCAGTACTGTTTTCCATACATGACATGTTGACAAGGTATGGTGTTAAACATAAAATGTGTATTTAGAGGATCATTTTTCAGGTTTTGTCTCAATTCTTCATGATAAACACTTTGCTCTCCTTTATGTTTTTGTGCATCTTAAACCTTACATTAAATTAAAACCCCTGAATGTTTCAACACGGTGCCTGGGCCTTTGCATTGCAGTTTACCTTCTTCTAATGCAACCTGTCTCTTTAAAAGAACCAAATGAAAGTTGTGTTTGCGTGAGAAATCTATGAATGAGTGAGTGCCGGATTAGTGTTTCTCTGCGTGGCCCTGTCCTGCTTCTTTATGTTCCTCAATTTATCACTTAGTACAGAAAACAGAGATTAGTTAAACATAAAGGCAAATGTAGTACACCGGTGTTAGCCTTTACGTTATGTAAAAGACGAAAGTACATTTGTTCAGTCCACATGCGCAAAAGCATAAAATCCCTGTTTGTTTTGCTCCATACAGGTCAGAGTGCTGAGTCTTTTACAATCCTGAATGCACTCTTAGTTTGGTGTGCAGAGAGGAAAACAGTCAGTAAATCTATTTCTCTTGTAAACAGGCTGAATAAACAAGGTTTTCCTGAATATACATATATATTATATTGGCTCTTTGTCTTTTGAAACTTTTTTTTTGGACAGGAGAACCCAACCCATGAAACCACTGAAAACCTCCCTCCTCATCACGTCAAAATAAAAGTTGAGACACCACCTGTATAGTATTGTAGAGCCGCAATTTAAATGTAGTGGTCTGTTATATTATATTATATATATATACACTACCGTTCAAAAGTTTGGGGTCACATTGAAATGTCCTTATTTTTGAAGGAAAAGCACTGTACTTTTCAATGAAGATGACTTTAAACTAGTCTTA
>JAVQJD010032312.1:0-23012 GCA_036023655.1 Nannoperca australis | reverse complement strand
CTCTGGATTATAATAAATTAACTGAAAAGCTCTCTATATAAACACACACACACACACACACACACACACACACACACACACACACACACACACACACACACACACACACACACACTCACACTAAATCAAAGCGCAATGTTTTCAGTGTGTGCTTCAGTTTACCCCACACATTTGGGACTGATGTGATGCCATCCATTAGCATAGCAACAGTTACTTGATAGAGCACTGCCATCACATATTAAAAGTCAACACTGATAATGAGCCAATCCTGTTTTTTGTTTTTTTCTTTTACAGTCAGCCTCCTAACAGGGAGGACACCCCCACCCCGCAACCCTCTGACAAAGCGTCCAGCATCAATCAGACCCCCGTAGAAGCCAATGAGTTCCCTCAGCTTCCCGAAGGCCTGGAGAAGAAGCCCATCGTCCTGAAGTTCAGCGCCATGATGGACGGCATTACCATCGGGGCTGCCCTGCTGCCCTCGCTGAAAGCAGAGTACAAAATGGGTTGCATGAAGAGCCATGGCATGACAGGTGTGTGTGTGTGTTCCATGTTGTTGAGCTGTTTTTCTTTTAAAGATCAAAAAGGCATTTTATTGGGAAAAACTGAATAAAAACTAAAAAGGCGTTGCCTGCCTGGTTCATATCAACATTGCATGCTTAGTCCCTGCAAAAGAATAAGTCGTGATTATTATGCTTTTTTTCTTATGCTTTTGCTTAGGGGCACAAACCAGTTTCACCTTTGAGTTGCCAAGCCACAAGCTCTGCTTCCAGTCAAAGGTGTCCCCAGTGGACATGTCCACCATGCCACCATCGGCCAGCCTCACCCTGCCTCCAGTCACTATGTCAGGAGAGTACATCATGGAGGAGCACGAGAGCCACTCGGACCAGGGCTGGGCACCTGATGACTTACCAGCAAAGCAGGGAAACTACCTGCAGGGCAACTACCTGCGCTGTGTAGCCGAGGTAAGAGGCCCCCGATGGGGCTCCACCTTTATGTGCCAGCTTGATGAAAATTGATGAAATTTGTCACAGAGATTCACTTTTTTTAATTGAGGATTTCAACATTTATAACATTATAAAACCAACAGATGAACATGTTGACAGACAAACAATCCAAAATATACACACACACACACACACACACACACACACATACACACAGTATATGGGAGTTACTTTTATGTGTTACAGTTTAGCCTGTGTTTAACTTGCTCTTGTCTTCTCTGATGTGCAGATTGGTTCATTTGAGCACAACCTGACCACAGACCTACTCAACCACCTGGTCTTCCTGCAGAAGGTTTTCATGAAGGAGGTCAACGAGGTCATTCAGAAGGTTTCAGGTACTGTACCAAAGACCAACACACACTTTAACATAAATGTACACATCTGTGGAACCTGTACAAAACTATATCCTTTTCTTTGCTAATGGCCCAGTTTTCCTCTCCGATCAATAAAGTTAATCTAATCCGACTGTTCCCCTCAGTATCCTGCAGCCTACAGCTACTACTTAAGACGGTGAAATAAAATCGTTGTCCACACAAAAAACAATGCCCAAGGCACTGGCACAAATCCAGTCATGTTGGTTTCCACAGCAGTATCAATGGTAATTTGTTTAACTCACAAAGCTTGATGGATGTCATTTCCCAACAGACAGAGGACTGGGAGCTTTATGCCATTTTAGGATAAAAAAATAAAGAGAATGGCGAATGGAAGTGTTCACATGGGAGAGTCTTTAAATGTAGTATCACACAGACAGCATAACCACTCTATCACACGTTATCTAGCATTTCTCAGTCTGTGTGAGATTGTGAGACTGACCTGTATACTTTCTACGCATGCAGGAGGAGAACAACCCATCCCACTGTGGAATGAGCACGACACCTCAACAGATGCAGACAAGCCAAAAATCCTGCTTTATTCTCTCAGCCTCATGTTCAAGGTATCTCATGTTCAGTTTCAGTTCACAGTGGCCGAAGCAACCACATGAAGATTTTGGTCCAAACGTTGTGTCCTTTTTAAGTAATAAAATCAGGAAAGGGATTTTTGTTGTATTTTTGAGTGTCAGTTAAGTGTTGACATTTTCTTGCTCTCACAGGGAATCCAGATGACAGCCACTACTCCTTCTATGCGAGCTGTGCGCTTTGAGACGGGCCTCATCGAGCTGGAGCTATCCAACAGGATCCAGTGCAAGGCTCAGCCCGGTGGCAGCAGCAGCTACCTCAAACTGTTTGGAAAATGTCAAGTAGATCTCAACCTGGCTCTTGGACAGATAGTCAAGCACCAGGTACACGTCCGCCTCATACTAGTGAAAGAAAAGCTCTGCTAATCTTGTGCTTGATTATAGTAGCTCTCTTAATTCCCCGCTCACTTTCCAGGTGTATGAAGAAGCTGGCTCAGACTTCCACCAGGTGGCGTACTTTCGAACTCGCATCGGCCTGCGGAACGCTCTGCAAGAAGAGATCAGTGGCTCCTCAGACAAGGAGGCTGTCCTCATCACGCTCAACAGGCCAATTGTTTTCGCCCAGCCGGTGGCCTTTGACAGAGGTTCCGTTTACCTTTTTTCTCTACATCACGTCCAAATGTCAAAGCTCGTCCTGTGTGCCTCAACACATTGGTCCAAGCATCAGCAGTATTGGTTTAACTCTCTGTGGTGTCACCAATATTACTTTTGGGTTAGGAATCAGTGAAATAAATACATTTTAAAAAGCTGTTTCTTCCACTAAATCATTTATTGGTATTTACAAATGACCAATATCTGTACAATCTCCTGAATCAGTACATACTCAGTTATTTTGGTTTGTTGTTAGCTAGCTAGCTAACTAACTATATTGTTGTTTCTTGAATCTTAATTTTCCACTCTCCACTTAGCATTAGCTAACTCATCAGGATGAGTTTGAGTAAGTCTCCTGATTGCTCGGTGCCAGATTTGTGTCAAGCTATTGTAATAAATAGCTCTGTTCTCCAGCGTTTCAAGCTCAAAATCGAACCCAGCGCTGGTTATGTGCCCAGTGTTTCACTTGATCATGTCCAGTAAGAAGACACTGGAAACCATATTGACAAGAAAGAAGCAGAGGAGAAAACTGAGGGGGCATGAAATTCCTGCCCTGCCGCTAATGTTCACTTTTTGGATTTTGTTCTTAAACAATTATTGATCCTTAAACTTCAAGAAAAATCAACTCAAGTTTGATGCAAAACTTGTTCTGCTCAGTTCTTTTTGTCGTGTGTAAAGAAAATTGTAACCATTTTCTATTAACCTTGTTAGTTGACACTGAAGGCATCTTCAACACAGCAGGAACCTGAAGATGTGGCTCAGTGGTGGAATTACACACAACATAAATCAAACATCCATGTCTCTAAATCTAACGTTGCTTGTTTACGTGACAGTCAGGGTCTAACTGTATGTTCTGTCCACCCACTCGTGTGGCCTCCTGCAGCTGTGCTCTTCTGGCTGAATTACAAGGCAGCGTATGACAACTGGAACGAGCAGCGCTTGGCCCTCAACAAGGACATCCATATGGCCACCAAAGAGGTGGTGGACAAGCTGCCAGGCATCCAACAGACCTCAGCCCAGGCCTTCAGCACCCTCTTCCTGCAACTGACTGTCAACGACCTGGGCATCTGCCTACCCATCACCACCACATCCCAGGTAATCTGCCCTGCTTGGTTTTAATCTGCTAAAGTCAATATTGTCACTTTTTTATGTTTTAACTCCTGGATGTAATGTCCAAGTTCATATATTGTAGTTTCTTATTATATCAACTAAATATATGTTGGCTTTAAGATCAATCAGTTAAATTTTCATATTTACATCATATTTCCATGTTTAATGCAAATAGTGTAATCAGGGAGCTAAAAAAACTCTTTAGCCTCTTTGGCATTCAAATACCGTAGTTCATTTGTAGCAGTAATAAGATCAGTCTTTTTAAAGCAAGTTGTTTTTAGTGTTGGCTGAAGGGCTTCTGTTTGGAATCTAACTCTAACTAAAGAAAAGGAAAACACACAGGAATCAATCCCTCTTTGAAAAGAAAATTAGATTATCATCAGCCACACGTGGCAACATTTACTGTACCACTGTTCATGACATTCACTTTGCTTTTGTTAATAGCTTTTACAACACAATTACATTCTTGTTCTTTATATTCATAAAAAAATCAATTCCTTTGTTCTCATGTTTGATATCAGTGTTTCCCCTACCTGAACTGTTAGTGGGCAGGCTGTCCGTTAATCTGCCCCACCACGCACCTTCATTTCCCTCAACAACCTCCTGTAATGTGCAGCTTTAATGCAAAGCATTCATGCAGGCTGGCCTGTATTTAAATGGAAACACATTTAAAATTTACCGTTCAATAGTTCGTTAATGGTTTTTAAGAGAATAATGGTAGTTATGTGTTTTTGTTTTTTATTTTGTCCATAAAATCCATTTTCATCAAGGAGAGGTGCACCTGTAGAACACAATGTGTCACATTTTAGTATTCATCACACTTTGGTAGACTGTTTTTCCAAATTTTTCTATTATTATTACTTTTGAGATGTTTTTAATATGTCAAAGAATTCCGAATTAGCTGCTAACATTGGAAATGTTCATGTTTTGTGTTGATGAGAGATGGACATGACCACCCCTACGCACTAATAGAAACGTTTAGGGGAAACACTGGATATTAATGAATGGTCAATATCAGTTGTCTTGTTATACTTACAGTATGTCCACAGAGACAAGATATACCAGCTGTTATGTCCCACTTATTTCCATAGAGAGGACAAGTACCAGTTACGGAGGGCATCAACTCTGACGCTGGGGCCAGCACATCAGTAGGCCGGCATAATAATGCACGAAAAGTAACCTACAATTTATTACATCTCTTGTGATGGCTTGTTGTGGGACAATGACTTCCTGTGATCAATACTCTTCCATGCCACAAGTACACTGCATCACAAGTGCTCGTTTGTTTAAAAATGGCAGGTCACAGCACTTTGTAACAATCAGACTTCTTCCACAAATCCTGCATAACAACTACTGAAGCTTGAGCTGGTGTCTGAGTTGTTTGGGGAGTGTAAATACCAGTCGGTGTACAGAGTATTTTTCAGGCTAATCCTTCAGAGACTGCCATGGCTTTGTGCAAAATTTCATACACAATTCTAGATCTAATGACACAGTGCAGTGGTGCACATGGCAGGCTCTGTCTACTCTTGTAAGACAACACGTGGGCCTTTGGAAATTACCTGGATTCATGCAGTAATTGCTCCCTGACTTTGATCCAAGTCATAATAAGAGATAATCAGTTCAAAGGTCAACACACTTTTGCCTGCCTCCAGTTATGACTGGAATGATTATCAGGCCCCTATTTTAGGACCAATTCAGTTAATCCACAGATTCAGGTAATATGTGCCTGCAATGAATCAGTCTAACAAAATGAGAATCCTGGTAACATTTCATGTGTATTTACAGAAGCAGTGCTTATTGATAGTCAGATGTAATCTGCCAACATATTTATTTAAAGTCACTTGTTGAAATAACTGAATTGATCAAGATGTAATTTAACTAACAAAGTGGATACAGTACTGTGGAATGAAATGTTACCAGCTATCTCTGCCTTTTCCCCAAACACATGGAAGTGGGTTCTTTTTCTGTGCACTCCACCCTCACTTGAGGCCTGAGTAACCCCTCTCCTGCCCCTCTGCCAGGCCAACCACAGCATAGATTTTGACACCGGCTCAGCTATGGTCCTGACCATTGAGAGCACACTGATCACCGCCTGTTCCTCCGAATCCCTGGTAAGCAAAGGCCACTTCAAGAATTTCTGCATCCGCTTTGCCGAGGGCTTCGAGACGTCCTGGGACGACTGGAAGCCTGAAATCCGAGGGGATACGGTCATGAATGCTTGTGAGTGACGCATTATGTTTAAGTGTGAATACTGTCACATGTAGTTCTGTCACCTTTAATAAATGTCAAAAGCTTTCAGTGAAGAAAGGAAAAGTATTCAAAGCCAAAATAAAATGTAGAATTGTTTCTTTATATTCATGTGCTACAACATGTAGCATTTTTAAACATAAACACTTAATAAAAGATGAATTGGGTCTCAGAGATGCTCAGCAAACATGAGATACAGATATATTGACCTCTTATCATGTGATTAATGGCCTGACTTTGGTAGGTAAAAACAGAATTTTTGTGACTTTTTGTGTGTGTGCGTGTGTGTGTGTGTGTGTGTGTGTGTGCGCTTGTGTGCGTGCGTGCAGGTGTAGTCCCAGATGGTACATATGAAGTATGTTCCAGGACTACAGGACAGCCCTCTGCAGGCAAGTTCTTTGAAATAAGCTCTGGTTACGGACCACACCCTCAAGCTGCACAACAAGCATGAGACAACTGTTATTCAATTCAATTCAATTTAATTGTATTTATATAGCGCCATATCACAACAAAGTTATCTCAGGGCACTCTATCGCATTATGAGACAAAATAATATTTTGCATTAATTTCATCTGCATCCCCTGCTGTTTCTTCCTCCTGACTTCCTCCTCCAATAACAACTAAACAGAGAGCAGTAGTGCCGGTACCTGGACTCTGAATGTGCTCTGGAAAATGTGTGGCATTGATGTTCACATGGATCCCAACATCGGTAAGCGTCTTAATGCGCTGGGCAACACGCTGACGTCACTGACAGGCGAGGAGGACGTAGACGACATCGCGGACCTAAACTCCGTCAACATGGCGGACCTTTCTGACGAGGATGAAGCAGACACCATGTCAGCCACCATCCACATGGTCAGCCAATGCACATCCCAACTTTTTGTATTTGGGCTGTTGTATAAATGATAGACTAGATTTAGCCAATTCTTTTGTCATATAAATCTAACTTTCAAAATAGTTGTGATGACACATTATAATGTTTCTTTTAGATGTGGAATTATAAAAGAGTAGTGAACTTTTGGTCGTCACAAGTTAAAGGAGTCTTTATGCTAAGCTAAGCTAACCAGCTTCTCAAGGTAGGATCATATTTAACAGAAAAGTGAAAGTGCGTATTATCCAAAATGTCGAAGTGTTCATCTTATATCTCGTCAATACATTTGAAGTCCTACCTGGCTTACCTTAAAGCTTCAGAAGGCGAAGTCTGACCCGAGTCGTCCATTCTTTCGCCTCTCCACCCATCTGTCCCTGCCGTTGTTTACAGAGTCCAGAGAGCCAGTACAGCCCTCGGCTAACCTTAAGGAAGCGTCTGGTAAACCACATCCTGGGCCTCAGCCCCAGGCCTCAGAGTGTGTGTGTCCCAGCTGACTACTTAAACTGTGCATCGCCTCGCCTCCGAGCGGGCAGTGCCAGGGCCCAAAGACCCCTCTCCTGGGCCTGTGTATGTAGCCACCCACAGTGTACAATTCTTCTCTGGGCTGACAAAATCACTTTTAAGGTGGCGTTTTATTTTAGTCACCTGCAGTTATCACATGAAAGCTGTAGATTCCAAAATGCTGAGCAATGCTATTTTATGCTTTAACTAAATAAATCCCCAAAATGGTGAACAGTGTCGCTTAGCATTTGCTTTCACTGCCCTCTTCATTAAGCTTCAATGATGGGTGAAAGAATTACATTTCTTTTTTAATTTCCTGTGGCAGTAGAGCTTTCTTTTTTCTTCTTGCACTTTGAGTGGAGTGGTGATGGTGGTGGTTTCTCCTGTTTTGTTACATTCTGTGTTTGAATCATACCTGGTGTGTGGACTGAACTACATTTGACTTATTCTGATTGAATATTGAAATTGATAGAAATAACTTTAATCAGACTCTTTTTACTCTTATTTACAGCAGCTGCTTGTTGGAATTGTTTCAGAAAAAAGGTTTTGGGGTTTTATCAGCAGGTTTGTTCCATTTTATCATCCGTCTTACCAGATGTGTGTGTTCTGGTGTGTATCATTACCCAACAGGAGACCATTGACCCCAGAAGGCAGATGGCGATGGGGAACCAAGTGATTGACGCTCGTGGGAGGAAGTTCACCAAGAGAGTGGTGGACATCAGAGAGCTGAACGAACAGGCCAAGGTCATTGACGACCTCAAGTAAGATTCTTACTCACTTGTTGACTGAGATTCTGTAGGACGTGATGTTAACCATTCTAAATGGTTCTGCTTGGGAAGAAATGTCTTGCATTACATTGTCATTCTGTTAAAACTACCTGCATCCTCTTTTCTTTACCAAAGGAAATTGGGGGCCAGTGAAGGCACCATCAACCAAGAGATCCAGCGCTATCAGCAACTGGAGTCTGTGGCTGTCAACGACATCCGGAGAGACGTTCGAAAGAAACTGCGTCGCTCCAGCATGAGGGTGAATGCTCCTCCATTTATCTTCCACCATTTGCAATCTGTTCACCAAAGAAGTTTGGAAACTGTCGATTAAAATGTTACTCATTATACCTTCCAATACCTGAATACCTTCTCATTTGGACTTTTAAGAAACCTTTGTCTTTGTTCCTCACCAGGCGGCTTCTCTAAAGGATAAGTGGGGTCTTGGCTACAAACCGAGCTATAACCGCTCCAAAAGCATCTCTGCAGCAGCCGGCCGCCCCCCTCCAAAGAGGATGGACAGACAGAGGTAAAAAAAGAAGAGGGCAGTAGCAGCCACTTTACTTGATATCATATTATTATGGAAATAAAAACTGTTAAGGGTGCTTCATCCAGCATTTATTGTAAACAAACAAGACCAGGCTACCTCTGTCTCACACCACTGCTGGTGGCCCTACAATTTTTAGAAACACATTACCATTAACCTTTTTACAAAGAGGATGCACTGACTCACAAATTAGAATGTAGCACAGAGGACAGGAAGTGCTTTTCTCATTTGTTTATAGTAATTATGCAGATATCTCAGCATGAATGTAGTAATAATAAAAAAACTGTTGACACTTGGTAAGACCTTTAACCACGGAACAAACCTGAACTCTGGGACAGAAAGACTGAGTAATTAAAACTTGGAAGTGAATCTAATGAGTAACAATTTGTGCTTTGATTAGGAAGTATTCAGTCACAGTATTTCTTGAAACCAGCAGTAAGGTAGTGTGTATTGTACCGATGACACTTACGTATTTGTATTTATGCGTCTTATGCAGTTTGTTTCTATCACTTGACTGTGCCCTTAGTTCCAGAATAGGGGATGTGGATGATTTACCAGATATGCGTGTGGATGCATCCTCTCCTGGACCCCGAGTCACCTTCAACATCCAGGACACGGTAATTCTAAAAACTTCCTGTGCATCTCACGTGCTCACAACACAGAGAAAGCTCATTAAGATATTTTACCTAATACAGATTTGATTGTGCTGTTGCAAATATGCTTCAGACACTTTTCTAACCAAATCAATAATTAAGGCGACGATAAAGTAGGTAGGTTTTGTTTTATGTCGACAGTTTGAAGATCCTCATCTCATCCTCCATTTCTATGTGTTTGTCACTGCTATTGTTCTCCATGTCATATGATATTACTGTGAAGCAATACTGTGACCCATATGATGTCACGTGGTCATGGCTTTTGCAGTTTGTTTTTCCATTTCCTTTTTAATAACTCTTTTGTTCAACTGAAGATAAATAATCAGGAATTGGATGCCGCACATTCATCTGTCAGTCCAGAAGAGATTTTCAAGGTAGATGATTGAAAAGGTCAAATTTAAGAAATCTAAATACCTAACCAAACACCAACACATACTCTGTTTCCTCTCCTCCTTTGTGATTACCTTGACAGTTCTGATAGGACTATGCACAATCAACACAGGATGATCAAATATTAGCTTCTGCTATATAGCTCTACACCAATGTTATATTGAACAGCAGCGTGTGTTTGTGTCCCTAGTTACACTATGATTTATGTGCTCATATAGGTGGCACCAAATGTATGTTTTACAATCTTTATTACTACTCAGCAGACAGAAACCAGTGGCATTCCACAAACCAGAGATTTGTCAGATAGCAATTTGATTTTATTTGAATTACCGCAAGCATGCTTTCAAAAAGTCATTTTCTTGCATGATAATAAGATTCATACAAGTTTATAAATATTTGTTTATATTTGGAATGCTGCTGAATGCATTATGGAGTCACACTTTCTCATCCTGTCTTGAAAATGCATAAAAATCCAAATCAACTTTTCTTCAACCTTTTAATAAACTGACTGATTTCTAACTTCTATGCATCATTACTCTCAGAACCACAGTTCCTCTCTCATCAACACTATCAGATAAAATACAGTTCAGGGGAAGATTATAGATGGACGTCAATCCAGCTTTAATGGCCGTTGGTGTACAATTTAAAAATGCATTATTTGGTGTAATAAAGATAAAGAAAATGTATATTATACACTTATTAGATGATTTTGCCACTTCAAGACCCATACCTTATTGGGGGGGAGGGGACTGGCTCTGTCCAAGGAAACTAAATCTGCCATGACATGTTCCATCTCTTTTGTTTAATCCATACAAAAAAAACTTGTGGTTTTAGGGAAGGTTATGTGCCGGACTATTTCTTCGCCAATGTTAAATAAAACGTCCCCTTTTTATTAAGTTGAGTAAGTCAGAGTTGATAGTTCATTTATATATAAATGTTTTGCTGGGTTTATTTACACTGCGGGCTGATTGAACATTCCTGCTTGAAGGATCAAATCTCAGTTTTCACTGCACAGCAACAGACCCAGACTGCAATCCGACTTACATGGCTGAGTTTGCGTCACTTGTCAATCCTTCTGCAGTCATTTGTCCATAACCGGCCAACTTTGTATTTCTGTGACTAGATTGTTAACTGGAAGTTAACTGGAGTCCGGATTAGTTTCAGATGCTGTTAGGAAACGTTTTCAACCCTTTTATTGATGTTCAGCAGCAGTCACACTCTGTCAATACCTGCCTCTGGGATCTGTTGTCACCGCTGACATGTGGGCTTTTTTCCCCCCAGCTGTCATTAAGGATAGTAGACTTTCTCTGGCATATTTCCCGTCTTGAGGGTATCTTCCACCTTTTCTCCTGCCAGGGTGTTGCGTCATCCTCGTCTTCCTCCTCGTCTCACTCTCTCTCTTTCAGTCCTCCTGACAGGAAGTGCATGACTTTTCAGTTCCTCTGAGAGCACTTGAAGGCTGGTAGTGTTCTGTCACTAGACATGTCATGAAACTAGACTAAATTGTGCTGTGAGATTTGATTTCAGCATTTAAGTAAAGACTAAATGTCATTAGTAAAGAACAAAACCAACCTCGTGGTCCAATCAACAGAACACTATCTCCTTCAAAGCTACCTATCTACTTAAGACACCATGTTCCTTGAGGAAGACATGAGAACTGTCCCCTTGTGTGAGTTTGATGATCTGTCCTTCTCTGAAGTTTCCTGAGGAGACAGAGGTGGACCTGTTGTCAATCACCATTGATGAACCATCCCATCCTCATCTCCATCATCTTCATTCTCCATGCGTTATGGAGGACCAGCGCCCAGTTTTCAGTGCCCCTGTCACCCCTGCTGTCTTCTCACCCGCACTTCCCTTCCAGCACGATGACATGAGGCGCGATGACCTTTCCTCTTCCTCCTCTGAAGACTCAGAAAAGGAGGACGAGTTTGAACGCGAGAAACCGCAGAGCTATCCAAGGCCCTTGTAAGTCGTCTTTGTGTTTAATTTTTTTTGCCTACCCAAGAGTTCCTGTGATGAACCTAAGATGAAAGGAAGCACCATTAATTTCACATTACAGTTGTGTGACAGCTTTTCTTTTATCAAGTCTTTTTTTCTACTGTAAACAAAGCTTCACAAAACAATTGCTTCTTTTTTCTCAGCCAATCGTCTCACAAGAAGCCCTCCGGGTTTTCTGCTGTGAGTCAACTGTTCAGCGAGCGCTGGCCGAGCACACCTGCTAACCGCAGCTTCGGTGGCCCGACAACTGAAAGAAACATCGACTTTGAACTGGATGTCCGTGTGGAGATCGACAGTGGGAAGTGTGTCCTTCACCCCACTACTCAGCAACCAGAGCACGAGGACATTTCCCTCAGGAGGTATGATGAAAGGCGCATTTCTTATTCTGATAACTGCTGTAGAGCGAACCAAATTCTATTTAAAGTCGGAGTCACATTTCCTGCTGTGAATCATTTTTGAAATAACGCCTTATAAAGAGTCAATTACGAAGAGTCATTATGAAAGGCACTGGAATGATTTGCCGGATGAAATTTTACGCCGTAACTTGTCCTCAGTGGATACGCAAAATCAAACTTTCAGTATTCAGATAAATAAACAGAATAAGCCATAAGCAGTATGACAGGATTCTTCTCTCTGTGGGTTTTTGTAGGAGTTGTGAGCGCAGCCTTAGGAGTCTCGACCAGGAGTCTCCCCCCAAGAAGAAGAAGCTGCAGCCCACCTACACCTCCACCACCCATCTCCTAGCTGGCAAGAAATGTCCCTCCTCTCTGCAGACCAAATCCAACGACTTGGAGACCACAGTCTTTTACATTCCAGGAGTCGACGTTAAGGTCGGCCTCTCCGTCAGCATCTAAATTGTCCGCAAAGTTCTTTTGTTTGTGCTTTAAATGATTATTTCTTCCTTTTCTCTCCCCCAGTTGCACTACAATTCCAAGACACTGAAGACGGAGTCCCCCAACGCCTCGCGTGGATCCTCTCTCCCTCGCACTCTCTCCAAAGAGTCGAAGCTGTATGGTATGAAAGATAGCAGTCCTCCCAATGCTGCCCAAAGCAAGACTAACTCGCTCCTACCTCCCCCACCCCCACCAATTCCATCAGGTACTGAGCATTCCCTCATTTTTACATGCATGACCTAGCACCATCCGTAATCACCGACACTAGACTGCCACACCTCTCCGATCTGATGATTTATATCTACACGTGGACCCACCCAATCAAATGCATGTAATTTCATACTTTATTTGAAGGCATGAATCCAGAGGGCACCTTTGATCAAATGGGCTTGTGCATATGTATGCGTACCACAGGGGAGAACATCAAAGATCATTTAAAAAAACTAGTTAATATAGGTCCAGTTTAAAAGTACTGTCGGCGTATTGGCCAAACGTAAACTCCCATGTTTCTTTGCAGCCAAAGGTAAGGGCAGTGGAGGAGTAAAGACAGCCAAGCTGTATGCCTGGGTGGCCCTCCAGACTCTGCCAGAAGAAATGGTCATCAGCCCCTGTCTGCTGGACTTCCTGGAAAAAGCACTGGAGACCATTCCTATCACTCCTGTGGAAAGGAATTATGCAGGTTTGTTTGTGGCACTTTTGGTTCTTAGAGGACAATAGCACCTTCTTGTGTGTCTGACATTCATAGTCTTTTCATGTTCATGTCCTCCCATCAGCTATGGCTTCCCAGGAGGAGGACATGGGTCAGTTTGATACGGTGGAGCAGCTGGAGGAATCCACCACCTCCCTGGTTTCCTCTTCCACGTCGGCCTACTCCTCCTTCCCTGTGGATGTGGTTGTCTACGTCAGAGTTCAGGTACTGACAACCTGACTGTAATTCTTGCGGTTGGATGATTATGGATGTAATGTTTGTAATTGTTCTTTTTCAGCATATTTATTAAATCTCTCTATCTGTCTGTTTGTTATCTATCAACCTGTAACGCCGCCGATTTAGACACACAGTTACACACCTTCGATTGAAGAGAGAAATTCAGACAAGCATCAGTTATCATCTGTGTTTGCAGCCCTCTCAGATCCGCTTCAGCTGCCTGCCGATGTCCAGGGTGGAGTGTATGCTCAAACTGCCCTCTTTAGACCTGGTCTTTTCTTCTAACCGTGGAGAACTGGAGACCACGACAGGAGCCCACCCTGCTGACGGATCTAACCCACCGTCCTCCACACCCCCAGGGCAACATATCCCCAAACCGCCTCCCAGCAAAGGTCTGTGGAGCCTTGCTGGCTGAATAATGATGCTCTAATGTGTGCAGAGATGTGTGAGATATGCAAAGAACAAAACATTTTGGAGTCAAAATCTTTCTTCTAACATAACACCGTGAGCCTATCTATTAGCTGTCACTCCATGCCATGTCTGGGCCCTGTGTGATTTAATGTTGCTCACAGCTTGTTCTCATGCATTCATTACTTTGCTCTCCAGTCTGTCTTTTTGCAAAATCTAAAATCTGCTATGCTGTTGTTTTCTGCACCTTAAGTCATATTTTGTATTTAGTCCAGACATATTTACAGAGATGCATTAACCATTTAGAAGACAATTCCTTTGGATCTTTACTCTAATTAGCTTTCCCCTCTCTTTTGTGACTGCTGATGGGTGTCAGACTTGTGATTTGTAATACAGTGTCCTACTGGTGATAGTCTTATCCTAGTTAATTAATGCCTATTGTGTGTCATCTTACGTCCTCCCCCCTCTTTTGCCACTTTCCAGCTTCTCCGTTGCTGGGGAGCCCTCTGGGCAGGAGCCGCCACAGCAGCAGCCAGTCCGACCTCACCGGCCCCCCAAGTACCTCCTCAGGCCTCAGCTTTACCGCCTGCATGTCTGACTTCTCCCTCTACGTCTTCCACCCCTACGGCGCCGGAAAGCAGAAATCCGCTGTCACAGGCCTGCCTCCAGGCCCAGGGCCGTTAGGTAGAGGAAGGGAAAGGGGAAACTAATAATGCTAATAATACAAGGCTCATGTTTCTAATGTTACTGCTGATTTTCCTCTTTTATTGTGGATATGATTTCTGAAAAATAAATGTTCTAGATCTATTGGAGCTGCAGATAACCACGACTTCATGCTTTGTGCTAATGGATGTCTAGTATTTTTTATGCTGCTTGTTATGAAATTAGATTAGAAGTTTAATGAGCCTCATGATTATCGTTCTCTATTGTGGAAGGTACAGTAGACGAGGAGCCGTCTTCAGTAACAGGAAGAAAAGACTCCCTCAGCATCAACCTGGAGTTTGTGAAAGTCAGCTTATCGAGGATGAGGCGTAGTGGAGGCCCCACCTTCATTGAAAGCTTCATTCCTGCCAAAGGTGGCAAAATGGACACCACCCTCATCAACATCTCAGGTACGTCATCAGCCCCAGAAGAAGTCTCTATTACACATGCAGTAGATTATACTGTCTGTTCACGGTTCGGGAAGTCAGGGAATTTGGAAGATTCCAAGCAAAAGTGAAGGAATATTAGGGAAATTCATAAATGTGTATATTGTGGAAATGTGTATATTGTGGAAATGTGTATATTGGAATGTTTATTACAACACAAGTTTCTTTGTTTTTTTTATATTATCCCTTTTTCATTAATTGTCTCCAACTTCCAACAGAAAGGTTCATGTTTGAACCATTGCACAGTGCAAAATGTTCATACACAGCACTGTTGGGTCCTCTTGCATGCATACTTGATCTGGGAATCAGGCAGCCTACAAAGGCTTTGTTTGAAATATACATGTAGCAATGAGTGCATGAAGCGATGAATGGGAGATTTCACAAGCGTAAACATGAAACGCCCAATTGCTTATTATTTTAATACTCTCCCCTTAGCTGTGTGTGACATTGGCTCGGCTTCCTTCAAGTACGACATGAGACGACTGAGTGAGATCCTGGCCTTCCCGAGAGCCTGGTACCGTCGAAGTATCGCCAGGCGCCTGTTCCTGGGAGACCAGACAATCAACCTGCCAGGTGACTTTCTGTGCACTCTGTTGCTTTGGTCTGTGTTAGGGTCGGTTTGCTGAGTGTTGCATGCATGAATGTTATGTTTCTACCTCTCTGCTGTTTTGTGGACATTATCCAACAGCCCTTTAGTTATTGTAAAGTGTCAGCTCTGACTTGACATCCAACACAATGCAAAGAGAGCTTTTGTGTGCTTCCAACAGTGCTACTCTTGCACTGGTTATTGTGTTTATTTTCCCCAAAAGGACTGTTTTCTGTCTGTCCATTCAGTTTGTAAAAAAAAAATCCCTGAATGATTAAATTTAACATGTCTTTTAGTATGATAAATAATATGGGCAAAAGAATAAATGCAAAAGATTCAACCATGTGCAGTATTATGCAAGGAATTTCATGGTTTTATAAACATCTCCGCCTTCTTCTTTCTGCTTATCTCTACGGGTTTAGCTTGTTCATTTTTAATATCCCATCTCGCTGACCTTCCTTCAGCCAACATTTCCTCCCACTGCTCCTTGTTGACATTTCAAAGGCTGTCCTTTTACTTACATCTCTCAACCTTTATCTTGCTTCAGCCTCTGGCCCCGCCACCCCTGACTCGGCCGAAAACATCACCCAGCATCTGTCCCCCGAGTCCAGCCGGAAAGCCTACTGGAGGACCTGGGACGGCAGCACCGGGACGCAGCACATGCCCCAGTCTCCCAACGTCTTTTCTGAGCACTCCAGTGGAAGCAACATGTCCCCCGGCGGCCTGGGCCACCTCAAGTCCCCTGCACCTGGACGCACCAGGAGCGTGTCTGATTCCTCTGCTCCTAGGAGAGGTAATTACAAACACTCCCGCCATTTCAAGATGGGACTCAAACAACAATATTCCTAGTAGTTACCAAAACACTGAATGTGATGTAAAATAGTTTTAATATAGAGGCACAATTGAAATGTTAAACAATTTTGTACAAACCAATAAATGAAAGTGGAAAATTACAAAATGCAATGACGATATGTACAAGTTGCTCATAATCCATCCTCAACTGCATTTTACCTACTCTTTGTTCATTCTCATCTAGATTCGGTGACAAAAACATCCACTCCTTCCTTCAGTAAAAATGGAAAGGCAGCAGGTCAGCAGGGGGCGCCGTGGGAGACGCTGGTGGTGTTTGCCATCAACTTGAAACAGCTCACCGTCCAAATGAACATGAGCAACGTCATGGGAAACAATACGTAAGTGGTCGCAGTACCTGCACCTTTTAATGTAGATACTTTAATACCCATCATGTCAGGAATGTGATATTAAAGGAACAGCTCGACAGTTTGTCGTAATAAGCTTACTCGTTATTCTTGCTGAGAGTTAGATGAGAAGAGCAATACCACTCCTATGTTTATACGCTAAATATGAAGCTATAGCCAAGAAATGCTTAGCTTAGCATACGGACTGTAAACAGAGGGGGGTACGTCCAAAGGCAACAAAATCCGCTTGCCAGCCACTTTGTGTACGGATAGAACAGAGGTACAGCGTGTTAGAGGAACTGGTAGGTGCTAAGCTAAGCTAATCGCCTGCTGGCTGTGGCTTCATATTTGCTGTACAGATAATAGAGTGGTATTGATCATCTCATCTAACTCTTGGCAAGGAAGCGAAAAAGAATAATAAAAAAAAAGTCAAACTATTCCTTTTAGAATCACGTAAACCTTCATGCTAATAGTAACGAATACACAGATAGATAAATAGATAGATATGCACAGATAGATAGATAGATAGATACTTTATTAATCTCCAAGAGAAATTCACAGTTCCAGCAGCTTGAAAGGAGGAAACAAAAGGTCATGCAAGTTACAGTAAAGTGTGAATAGAAACTATAATAAAATCAAAGGTAAAAATACAATATATAAAAATAGAAATACAATATAAAATAACAATATAAAAGGTGCAGTTGTGCAAAATGGCAGTGTGTGACATACAGTTGTATGCTTCCAAAAAAACGCTTCAAACAATTCAACTGTATAATAAAATATTTAATATTTCACCTTGTTAAATCCATTTTTTATTGATAAGAAAAAAGCTCAATAAAACATTTCAGACTGAGCTTTCAGAACTGTCAGTTTCTGCATTTAAACACACAGGTTTCTTACATGCATGGACCCCTCCCTCACACTCTCAATCTCTCTGTGGCAGAGCTTAGTATATATCCCCTGCAGCTACCTTCTTAATTATTCATTAAGCTAATTATCTGGAGAGCAGCATCCCATCCCCTCCTCCCCCTCTGAGGACCACCCACACTTGGTGCAAACAACACAATTAGACAAATGGAGAGGGGAAACAAGGGGGAGATGGGTTGAGGAGGGAGATGCTGCCTCCAATTTTGTCTGCTACAAATACCTAACCAGTCATAATAAATGCTTCATGAAATGTTATGGTCCAACCACAGGATGTGAAAAACCAATGAGCGTGCATATGTCTTCAACGTTGATGCAAGAACGCCCGATTACCACTTAGAGTGGCAGCAGTTGTTACAATTAGGTAAGGTGCTACAAGCTAACTCAGGTTGGTGGAGTCGTGTCCTGCTCACAACAGAGCTGGTAGTTCTTAGGTTATTGTGACAGTAAGTATGCTAAAGATCAGCCTCACAACAATCCTCAGCTTCTTTTTGGTCCAGTACACTGATGTCTGCACTCTCGTTTCTGCCAGAGTTTAGATGGCTATAATTGAAAAAGTTGTACGGTGGCTTAAAGTGTGTGTGTTTGGACGGGGAGTGTGTCTAGGAAGTTCCCATCTGCTGAGCAGTCCTCTTACATGTCATAAAGACGTGCTGGTATTGAAAAAGGAGCTATTTAAAGTAGAATGAAACCGCAGCCTTAAGGAGTGTTCCTCTCTGCATTCAGGCCTGACAGACTGCCCGCAAAGGAACACATTTCTGTGGAACACTGTTCACATCTTGACACCATGATCTGTCGTCTGACAGCATACAGGAATGCATAAAACAAATGGAAAAGCTAACATGAACAGGAACTTTGAAGGTCAGAGTTGCATCATTTTAAACTGAAGTATTAATTCTATAATGCAGGTTGTATAAGTTGCAGCTGTTCATCTTGGGTTGTTTTGTTTTTGTCTTTTCAGAGTCACTACTATCACCACCTCCATTCATGTTTTAAGACGCTACAAATTATATCCAGCTACAAAAACAAAACTCCCTATTACATACAGGTACATTAAATGCACATATATTGAAGTATAAAACATGAAAGAATGATGTAAAGCCGAAAAAAAGTGGTCAGCAGATAATTTGCAAACATAGCTGTTTTTCCTTTCTGATCACTGAGGTCAGACATGAACAGAACAGCACCTCCCACATATGTATGACTCTTACATGCTCAACACTGGCTTTTTGATCAAGTCTTCCCTCCACACCTCCATTCTGGACAGCAGCCTGATTGCCCATACATCTAACAGTCTGCAAAAATCTCCCGTAGACCTTCCACACTCTCTTCTTCCTAAAGCCTGGTTTATAGGTTCAAAAATCCCCAAAGCTTTACTAATATGACCCACATTAACATTTCCCCCATGGTGTAGTCCTCACAGAGCAAATGGTTGATTGGGTTTAATCATCTGCTGTGTGAGGAGCGCTCCCAGGCTTCAGTGTTCAGACGTGTTAGCAGATGACAGACTGGGTTGTGAGACTAGGTGTGAATTGAAATATCAATATGGAGACTAGAGTTAATGGGATTCATATCGATCTGACATGAAAAGGACAATGTGGCAGAGCAGACATACACACATATCAGCCATTCAAATCTACCACAATGAGCCCAATCCAGACTGAAGACCCCCTCCAGTGGGTGATTGTTACTTTCTGAGTCTCCTCCAGACTGAATGGAAACTGAAGAGTGATGACAACAAACCTCCAAATGCATCCCCATGTTCTACAACAAAGCCCTCTGATAATTCATCCCTTTCAAGATTTAAGATGTTTTGGATAAATGTTCGATAAATCACCCCAAAATACATGACCTCGATTGACACCAGCTGTTGTGACAATGACAAAGTTTCTCCCCACAGTAATGGAGCCATGTTTCTGCCTGCAGGCAGTGTTTCTCTCTGCAGTGATGATGTTCCTTCCTGTGATGACAACATTTCAAGCAACACTGACAACACTTCTACCCACAGTGATAATGTGTCTACCCAAGGTGAAGCCCTCTGAGCAACGGTGTTACGACTGTAGTCTCTTTCCATCAGTGTGAGAAAATGCATGTGTGTGTTGGGACAAGGAAGACATTGGATCCTGCAGGTGATTGGCTCCTTCTGGATAAAAGCCCACTACATAAAAAGCCAAGATGTTGTTGGCTCTGTGTAAAGGGAGGAACACTCATCTTCCTCATCTTACAATACAACAACCTTTCAACTCTCAGTGCACATCATTTTTTTCTCCCAAACTGATACCAAGACTCCTTATACTTTATACCTAGTGTTATGTGTCACCATTCTTCTAAGTGGTACCAAGGTAACATGCAAGTGTACTTTAATGCCGCGGCATCTTTTGTAGGCTTATGTAGTTGTAGGCTTATTTAGTTGTCATTAGGTTGCTCTAAAAGGTTTATTTTATATAACTGCATGGTCTCCATTTTAGAAAAACAATCTTTGTTTCAATCCACTTAAGTGAATTATATATATATACAGTATATATATATACTTCCAGTCCAGTATCCTCTTAATGAGTTATTTTAAGTGTTTGTGAATGTGAGTTTGTGGCGCCCCTTATGGGTTAGGCTCAAAATGTTTGGCAAGTTTCTTTCAAAATAAGGAATGAAGATTATTATAAAGATTTATGATGAGTTATACATTTTCTGTTAAGCCGGCAATGTTTTTTCACTGATTGCATTCATGTTTTTGGCACGATTATGCCCATTTCTAGTATGTTAGTGTATCCCTGTATATATGTTGTGGCAAACCAGGGGAAACAGTCAAGCCAATCCAGCACAGGAGGCGGATCCCCAAGCTTAGGTTAGGGGAGGTGATGGACGGAGTGGTACCTCCCAGATCTTCCTTACTGGGGAGACCAGTACCCCACAATGAAAAGACTCACTGCTCCCTTTGCTCTAAGCTTTTTGAGAAAAAGCTACAGAGACAAAGACCCTAGATGGGAAGAATCTTTAGTTCAAGTTTGACCCCCTCTCCTCTCCCCTAAATTGTTTTATTAAAGGACTCTTTGTTTACAGCATATACTGTATATACACATACTCTATACATGGGCATATGTATACACAAATACTGTATATTTCCCCTTAAGTGACCAAAGTAGAGAAAACAAGATGTAACTTCAGTTCTTGCCGTTAAAGTAGTGTTGATGTTAAGTATTAATGAAGTCATAACTGTCAAGCCATGGACAATCTAATGTAATCTTAATGAGCCGCTTAGCTTTAATGCATTTTAACTCATTTTGGAAGGAGGCAAATGGACATACTTTGGTACCTTAAACAGAAGTTGAACTGTTAATAATATTGTTAATTTGTGTGCACAATGCACTGATTTTAGAGTGCTGATTAAGTAAGTCAAGATTAGAATTGAAAAACCATCAGACTTGAATATTGTGCTTTATGAAAAGTGGGTTAGATGTCAAACTTGGTATTTTATACAACACATGACAGCAGCTTTCTCTCCAGTCAGCTGTGTTAGTTTCAAAGCATATCAATAAAGCCTTGACAATCTGACATTATGTGACACCAAATCAAATGACGTCAAACTTGATGCGCTGTGACATCCGATGAGAGCTGCTGTGACACTAGCTATCACAAGCACCAACACATGATTTATGTCTGGGACTTAAAAGTTCACTTAGGCAGACATAAATAGCACGCAAATAAATGCCACAAGGGAATGGCGTTGTCAAAACAATGGGACAAACTAAACGCCCATGCCAATCACCAATTAAGATCAATGTCCTCTCAGGTTTATCAGGACAGATCAGGTCAGGACTGTCTAAAAGGCATGTCTGCAAGAGGGAAGTGACATTTGCGAGCAGTAAGCCAAGACTAAAGACTGACCATGAAAAATGGATACATTGATTTTGTTTTGTGGGAATGGGGTAATGGTGTCTGACAAACACTGTGTTTAACATGTCAGAGCAGCAATACTCAGTAATTAGCTCAGTGCCAGAATGATTGGGGGTGTTTGTGTTGCAGGAGCCAGTTTAATCATAGTTGTGACATTTGAGCAGAGATTTGCAAATTGAGATAATTTATTATTTAATATATTATTTATTAAATGTTCTCTTGTTCTTGCTCTTTTTGACATGTTTCACATGCAAACACACCTCTCTGTGTGTGTTCAGGGACACTGCAACAGGCAAGCAGTTGACAGTGGAGATATGACAGGGATTAAGAAGAGAGAGGTGGGGAATTATATGTAACAGGATGTGACTAATGGTCAGCACCTGTACATATGCGTATCCAATTAAAACATCAAAAGTGGTTGGAGGAAAAGAAAACTTCTACACAGTTGTTGGTGTCTGGGCACATCAGATGCATCCCTGTGACACTCCCTTACACGGCTGGATAGTCAAAACATCTATCCTAAGCACGTACCACAAACCATTCAACACATTCTGATTTGTGTTGGTGCCCTGCTGCTTTATTGACCTACCTGCTTACCTGATGAACTGCTGGACATTCTAAATCAATATAATGCCGATCTCAAGCCACTAAGCCCCCTCAACATCTGCATATACGTACGTACATACATACCCATGCATACACCAAGACTATATCACCGCTTATGTGTATTCCTATTCTTTTCTTTGGGAGGTGGGTTGTCAGGCTTGTTCCTCTCTCTTGCCTTGTCATGTTTCATAAGTAATCACTTACCTTGCCCTAAACCCTAATGTATACATATATATTTATATATATGTAATCTCATAATGGAAGATCCCCTTGAGGTCCCCTCCCGTTCAGCTGACGGGTGTCTTACTAAAGGACATTTGAGCGAGGCTGAAGCTTCAGATTGAATGATGGTCTTCGCTCTCTAAACAACCCTGCTGCTCTAAGATAGGTCTAGCATCGGATGACAGAGTAGCTCTCTCCCTCATTGTGTGAGAGTGTGTGTGAATTATTTGTGTGCCTGAGGTGCGGTAGCACCAGGGCACACAGTTAGTATTGCTCGGGCTTCTTCTTATTTGTGTGCCTGAGGTGCGGTAGCACCAGGGCACACAGTTAGTATTGCTCAGGCTTCTTCTTATTATTTGTGTGCCTGAGGTGCGGTAGCACCAGGGCACACAGTTAGTATTGCTCGTGCTTTTTCTTATTATTTGTGTGCCTGAGGTGCGGTAGCACCAGGGCACACAGTTAGTATTGCTCGGGCTTATTTTTATTGTGTGCCTGAGGTGCGGTAGCACCAGGGCACACAGTTAGTATTGCTCGTGCTTATTTGTGTGCCTGAGGTGCGGTAGCACCAGGGCACACAGTTAG
>JAVQJD010032307.1:0-20343 GCA_036023655.1 Nannoperca australis | reverse complement strand
AAGCCAGGCCCAAAGCAGAGAGGATCCCCCCCCCCCCCCCCTTTCTTTCTGCTCTCTTCTAGAAGGTGATCAGCTCTTCTGAATCTCTCCAGAGAAACTTCTGGAAGTCCAACATTAAGCATTAAGACCCGGAGAGACCACCGTGTTGGAGGAAGAGATCTGAACAAGAGAGTGAAGAACACCAACAGGCCCAACATGGCTCTGCTCTGCTACAACAAAGGCTGTGGACTGAAGTTTGACGCTGACAAGAACAAGGAAGGTCTGTTTCTTTCTTTATCTTTGCTTTTAATTTAAACCCACTCTTGGTCTTTGGGTTGGTTTAATATTTTGGTTGTCAAGCCTCAGTGGAATGACTGAAACAGCCTGAAATGAAGCGTGTAAGCTTGTTCTTACAGTTTCAGTAGTTAGATTTGCTTTGACTTTCTTACAGTTTTGCAACTTTAAAGCACATTTCAAACCTGTAACACGTCACCAGCATGCTGGAATTTGGACTATTTTTGCTAAGCTCCTCAAAAAGTGACCATTTATTTAAACTTTATGAACTTTTACAAAGATTACTGTCTTAAAATACATATTTAATGTCAAACTCTGGTTCAAATTTGATCCAATTCATTACAAAAAGACCAGAATATGTGAGAAGGGATCAATCTGAGTGGTTAAACTAACTGAACACAACAGGTGGACAGGAAATCTAGATTTATGGTCTGGATTTACTCGTAAAAGCTAAATAAACTAGCTAAGTTTGAGTTAGCCTAGCATGTATTGTAGGCCACGTTTCTCAGATCTCTTCCTGGCAACCAACGTCCTTTTATGGGACGCTCGTCTCAACTGTAGTGACCCCCACGAGCAGCTGGTCACACCCTGCTGACTGTGTCCATATACAGACTCAGTGTCTTTCTCTTTCTTCCAAAAAGATTCCTGCCTCTTCCATCCGGGTGTCCCCATCTTCCACGATGCTCTGAAGGTAAAGCATCAAATAAACAACACCACTTTGTATTTAGCTGGAGAAACACATAAATCGTGTTTGTTTGTTTGTTTGTTTGTTTGTGCTTCTCCAGGGTTGGTCCTGTTGTAAGAAAAGGACGACCGACTTCTCAGAGTTTCTCTCCATCAAGGTAACAACTTCTGTGTACAAATTAGATTTCAGTGAAATGAATAATCTTCAGGTTCTTTGATGATATTTTGATCAAGTGGAAGTAAAACTTAGTGCTGGAAAGTAACTAAGTACATTTACTCAAGTTCTGTACAATCCTACATTTATGCTTCTACAGTTAACACTACTATTAACTACCACTATTTATTTGATACTTGTTGTAAACTTGCAGTTTCAGATGAATAAGATGAAATATAATCAACAAATAAATGACCATGTAAAGCAACTTCAGTGCAAGTGAGTGAGGACAAAGTCCACAGTCTCCGTTTTGTCCAAAAATCTATTCCAATGTTAATTTAAAGACAAAGCGGGGACTGTGTCCCCATCACTCACGTTGAAAGGGCATTGGATCTTTTAATGTCCAGGACAAGATGAATAATTAAAAAGGAAAAAACCTTTCATACTTTAATTAACTTTGTAAAAATCCTACGAGTCCAGTTTATACCTGTCACTGTTATGTTGATGACAAAATGTATCTGGAAAGAGTTCATCCCAGTCTTATTTGTTACACTTTAATCCAGTTTCCAGAGTAATTTACCTTTTGAGTGCAGATACATAGTCAGGTACCATACGGTGCAGTAAGCAGTCATTAGTGTCTGAAGGATTAAACAGGGCGCAGTTACTGAAATGAACTTCCACTGAGATGAGAAATAATGTTAGGTTTCAGATTGTGTGCAGATTTTCCTCTTTAACCCAGACTGAGGTGGCCGCTCTGCTTTGAACACAGGGCTGCACCCGTGGGCGCCACAGCGATGAGAAGCCCCAGGAGCCTTTGCGGCCGGAGGTGTCTTCAGATAAAGGCGAGATGAAACACACCAGCGACCAAGAGATGATCTACAAGGGACCCAAGTCTGCTGAGAAACTGCAGAGAGAGAGACCCAGGTGTGTGTTTGTAATTCATTGATAAAAAGATTCCTGGTTTTCTACTTTGCATAAGATCCAATTGCATCATGGCCTCTGTTACATGCAGTCAGTCAGAGGTCATCATTCAGTGTTCAGTCTGCAGGCCTGTGCTGATGCCCCTCTGTGTATCTGAGCTTGTGTGTTCATTTCCAGGCACCCACTTCTTTGTTAATGTGTGTGTGTGTAGTTCAGACGTGCCGAAGTCCAAGTTGCCCCAGAACGTGTCTGCATCGCTGGCTCAGGTGCTGGAGGAACTCGACATCAGCAAGAAGGCTGAGAATGAGAAGAAAGGTCAGTGTGTGTGGATGTGTCTCTTAAGTGTGTCGAGTAGTGTGAGCCTTATCAGAAGAGTCTTCGCTGGACGAGGCTGCCGCTCCAGCTCCGGGAGGTGGTTAGCACGGTGTCCTCAGCTGAGTGCAGCCCGAGCAATCAGCACAACGTGGGATCGACTGAACACACTCTCTCAGTCCTGCAGGACTTTAGATCACGTGTGTTTGTGTTTGCTGGTGCACATCTGCTCAGGAGAAACTGTGTTTGTGTAATTCTTGAGATAAATGTTGCACAATCATCTTCTCAGGACGTTTCTGTGTATAATGTGTATAATAATGTGTAATAAAACCCCCCCCCCCCCCCCCAAAAAAAAAAGAGTCAGAAAGTTTGTGAAACTAATAGATTTGCACTGGAAACTTCCACGAGTGACGTGGTCCTGATTTGTCTTTGTCTTTCTCTTCCGACAGAGAGTCAGACAGTCGTTCCCGGGACCCGATGCAAGAACGCAGGATGCAGAACAGTGAGTGTGTGTGCGTGTGTGTGTGTGTGTGTGTGTGTGTGTGCGCGTGTGTGTGTGTGTGTTCTGTGGCTGAAACTAGTTGACTACCTGGTGGGAGCTGGCTGCACACACACACACACACACACAGCTCAGTAGTTGCTGTGCTTCAGTGTTTGATCATTCGTGTACATCCAGTGGACTCCATCTAGTGGACAAGACGGGAAACAACACGTTCTGCTTCAAACGCACGACATTTCAGAAAGAAAGACTGCACAAATACAACATTTAATTATGATACTTTGCAGATTAAAATGAACAAATACGATGCACTGTTGGAGCTTAAACGACCCAGCAGCGAATTTAAAATGCTGTTAATAAATTTAACAAAGACAATTTCACACAAAAATCCTGTGTGCGGTTTTGTGACTGGAAAGTATCTGTGGACACATTGTTGATCGTGTGTTTTAGGTCTATCAGGGCCCAGAGACCGACATGGAGGTCTGCACCCACCACCCCGGGGGCCCCGTCTTCCACGAGGGGTGAGACACACTGACTGCTGTGTTTCCAGTTCTTTACTCCAGATATTACAAACGCATTACGCAACACTAAACTAACACTAAAATAACACTAAACTTATCTTAATTAATAGAATTACAAACCTTTTACAAAATGTTAACCAAATAAAAAAGAAACATTACAAAGAGACTTGAGAAGTGACCTTCTCTCGACTAACGTGACCATTTCTTTGCGTTGAGGTATAAGTACTGGAGCTGCTGCTGCATACGGACAATAGATTTCAACGCTTTCCTCGACCAGAAGGGCTGCACCACGGGGAAACATCGCTGGAGCCCAAAGCAGGTTCATCCACCACCCACCTGTCTGTCTGTCTGTCTGTCTGTCTGTCTGTCTGCGTGCGTGCGTGCGTGCGTGCGCATAAATGGGCCGGAAACAGCAAAAGAACGGCCTCAACGTTTCTAATGAGCCCTTTTTTGTTTGAAGATTGGTGTGAAGAGCTTGCTTGTTTTTTCTGGTGTTCATATTGTGTTAGAAAAACTCAAAGATCCAATCACTTTGTGCGTGTGTGTGCGTGCGCAGGACAAGAAGAAGGTGGCGTGTCGATATGACTGGCACCAGACAGGAAATAACGTGGTTGTAACGATTTACTCCAAGAACGCAAACCCAGAGTTGTGCTGCATAGAGGCCAACCCGACAGTGGTGAGTTACACACACACACACACACGAGTCAATACCAAGTTGATCTTTTCTAAATGCTAATGAGCTTCTCACTCTAATAAGTCTGCATTCATCATTGTGCAGATTTTGGGGAGCAAACTGTCCATTGAAAGTCTGATGAGCATTTCTGTTTCTATAAAACATTTTAAAGCCATTAGCAGGTCAACATTGCAGACATTTATGCATCAATACGATCATTTCTTACTGTTTTTCCTCTGTTTGTCTCTTTTAGCTCTCGTGTCAAATCCAGTTTGAGGATAATAAGATTTTCAAGAAAGACTTCCACCTCTGGGGCGTGAGTTCCTGCTGTATACACCTGCCCGTGTGGTGAGATTAGCTCACCTGCCGCTAATACAAATATACGCTTTCACACTTCATCAGTTCTCTTTCCTGTCACCTTCAGGTCATCGATGTCAAACGCTGCTCGGTCAACTTGGTCCCGTCCAAAGTGGAGATCACCCTCGGCAAGGCCGACCAGGTGGCCTGGGGCAAACTGGAGGACCCCAACTACAAACCTGAGCCAGAACCCGCGGAGGACACGGAAACCACAGAGTCGCACCAGCCCGACTGGGACATCGACGACGACGACATCAGCGACTCGGACGAGGAGTGGGGCAACGACACGGCGAAGGACCAGACGCAGGAGGAGAAGGACAGAGACGAGCAGAAGAAAGAAGAGATGCAGAATCTAAAGAGGAAGGAGGTGGAGGAGGAGATGAAGAGGGCGATGGAGGAGAGGAAGAGGGCGGAGGAGGAGAGGAAGCAGCTGGAGGAGCAGAGAAGGCAGGAGGAAGATGGAAGCTACGAAGGCATGCCAGATCTCGAGTAACTCGCTGGCGAAGGAAGAAAACAGGTTTAATCGAAATAGATTTTTGTAATGAAGCAAATTAAATGTTTTGCTGAAATAATTGGATTCCAACTCTGTTTTGTAGCTAATGATGAAACTTGAAATTAGTGAGATCTTTCTCTTCAAATGTGAATGTACTCAGACGACCTGCATGAAACGTCCGCACAAGAAATAAAGACTTCACTCTGTTTCCATGTCGAATCTTCTTCAAAACAAATCGACACAGATAAACGGTATAAAGAGTTGTTATCCATCACAAGGATTAATGAGTCTTTCGAGGATCCACTGGTGTTAAAGGCTGCAGCTGAAAACTAAACAGTTCAGGTTAATTAACCTTTTCCTTATGAGTTTTCAAGAACATAAGCCAGTTGTACATCTGCAAACACAACCTACACCATTAATCACTGGTTACAGACGAAGAACTGAATGTTCGAACAAGCAAAGACTGACACGGTCGACTGAACACGTCAGTATGCGTCAAACGAAGTGCTCGTCCAAAGGCAGACGGTGTAACGAACGCTAGAGACGCGTAGCACGTGATCAGTCTGCGCGTGCTTCTAGGACTGGCGTTACATCCAGGTAAGTTATTGCTGGAGGAACCTCTGAGGACCTCACATCTATGGGAGAAAGATGGAGCGAGGCCTTTGCTACACTGTCAGAAAGCGCGATTATACGATTCATCAAGTCTAATTAAAGATTCGCAGAAGAGGCGCTAAGACGCCTTTGAGAACAGAAACACGTTTACCTTTGCATGTGTTCGGATGTACGCTCTGGTTCATTTGAAGCCTTTTGCTTTTCTCTCCACCTGCCAGGAAAAAGTAACGCCTGGACTGTGATTGTACCTTCATCATCATCATCATCACCAACCCATTACACCACAGGACTCCAGCTTCACACTTCAATAACTCATTTAATCTCCAAAAGATTGCGCTGACTTTGTCTTTGTTACACACTGCACACGATAACACAATAAAACACCTCGCAGCGTACACGGCCGTGCAACATCTAGTCTGGCTCCCAGGCTCCATACATCCAGGGCTGCGTTCACAAAGGTCGTCGATGGGATACTGTTGCACAAACATGACGGGGTGTCAGCTGGTTCTCAGCTCCATGTAACTCCTCGGAAGAGTTTCAGTCAAAAATGACATTCTTGCGGTTTGAAAGAAATTAAACTTACAAAAACAAATGCTGCTTAAAATAAAATAAAAACGATGAAATCCTTGGTTAAAAGACCATTAAACACAGGCAACTAGTTTTTCTTTTTTTAAACCTAAAATGGCTTCTACAAGTGCTGCTTGAAGCATACGACAGACTTTCTTAATAGATGTTACAATTTCAAAACGATACACAAAAAGTTCAACCAAATATTGGCTAAACAGACTGAGCACGTGTAAACGTTCAGTAGTCGGTGATAACACTGGAGGATTCCTACAACTTTGGCTTAAAGTTAGAAGAACTTTAATATCGGTACAAGTTTTAGAATACTATTTCAATACCTATTGGTGGTACACTGGAAACACATTTCAGTGGCATTGCTGTTGCAGTGGAATGACACACAATCACATGTAATAACATTAGGGTTGAAAGGGAGATCTCAAGCTGCTGTGGGAGTTCTTGTACAACCACTGATGTAATAAACATTTGTGTACACATCTCTATATATTTATCATTCTTTTACATTTGATTAGATATATTACATTTTATCAACACACTTTTGTCCGTATACATTTATCATAATTAAAAGATTTTTCATCGATAAAAAAAAAAAAAACACTCAAACACTCAATCTTAAACACACGCACGCACACAAATGTCTTTTTTTCCCCATTAAGTTTGCTTCTTGGTAAAGTGCAAGGCAAGATACAGTAAACTTTGAAATGTACAACACACAACAACTCTCGCATCTGAAGCTCGCGCACTCTCACGCGCACTCCGTACGTCTCGTCACCCACTGAACTCGGTACAAACTTGGCACAACACCACTAAAGCCTCTAAGGTGTAGAGCTGGCACACTATGGACACAGTAGCACAATCCTACCAGAGCTGAACATCTACAACGCCTCACAGTAACATCACAGTCATCTCGAGCGTTAGTCTGATAAACGTGTAAATAACTGAGAAAATCAACAACAAACCCTTTTAACAGGAATGGTAAAACGCACAGAAATGATCCTTTTACAAGTTTACAGCCGTTGATCAGACGTGAGTCAAAGTGTTTTTCTAAATGTTAAAGTTAATCATTAAAACAAATATTCTTCTGTGGTTCTTCATAGAACCGTTCCATGATAAGTTAACTCCACTCAAATGAAAGCTTCTGAACGTTTGACTCATGTTTAATCATTACAACTGATTATTTTATTACATCCTGGCAGTTAAAACCTTTAAATACTCCAACATTTTAAGAAATTTGCACTTTTGCTGTTTTACAGAGCATTAGATCATCTGTCCAGTTCAGATTGGAGTTAGCTTTATGTTTAGCCTAGCTTATGACCAATCACTTGAAGCAGTTACAATTACAAGTCGTCTTATCAACTGTAAATGTATATTTAACACTTTTAGTAAAAGAAAATGTTGTTTACGAAGCTATTAGCTTACATTTGAGCTTTTTCTGCAGAGTTGAGAAATCCTGTTCTCATAGCAAAGTTGCTAGCTTCCAACACACACACAAAAAGTTGACTCCAGCATTTTCGGTAGCTAATTTGCTAATTAAGAAGACGCATGTAAATGCTGGAAGGCAGACAAGGACGGAGAATGTGTCCCAATTGCCAATGTTTTTGCTAAGCTAAGCTAAACACACTTCTCTTCCTGTCTTTTACTGAGTGCACAGAGAAGAAGAAGACATTCATCTTCTTGTCTCTTGCTCGGTAACACAGCAAATAAGTGATTCTCCCAAAATGTCTGACCATTCCTTTCAAGAACATTCCTGTAAAACATGGGGAGAAGTTGCCTCTCAAACTCGTAAATGTCAACATCTCAGCCATTTCCGAACAGCAGCAACTCGCTTTAAGCTAGGTCAAAGAATAATCCATGAAGTCTGGGTGTTTGTTTTAACCTGCTTGGAGAAGTCTGTGTGTAAATCAGTACACTCTCTTAAAGTTTGGACAACACATGAATGTTCTCCGGAGTAAAACCCAGACCCTCTGGTGCAGAAAGCACCTTCAAACGAAACAAAACAGACGCAAATGCTGCAGGTCGGAACCAACCAGCTAAACTATGATGAGGCAACTTCAGCCCTCACTGTGAGGCGAAGGAAGGCTAAGTATGCATGCAGGGACACACAGGACAGCAGTCATTGGCTTGGATTATATGCACAGTGGCTGAGGAGTTTGTCAAAGGGGGAAGCAGCAAAGCCAGGACAGCTTCACAGATTACCATTGGGAAAATAAGATATACAAAATATAGATATTTGTAATAATAATATTAACTTTTAACCACGGACAAGGCAAACTCAAATATCCACGGACTCTTATTCTTATGTTACATATACAATCAGGAGTATGGCAAAGTAGAGTAAAATACTGAGCAGCTGGAATGCTTTGTTAATGCGTCCTTGATGCTTCCTCCTTCTGTAAACACCTTCACCAAAATAACCTGCATCTGGAGTCATTTCATCTGCTCCTTTCCCTCCAAATGGTTCTTAAAGTGAAACAAACCCCCACACACGGGACTTTTTCGACCGTGATAATAACTGTACCGTACCTTAAATCCCACAGTGGGGTCTTTTCGCAAGTCCAGATGAAATGACTCGTCATGAAGAACATTATTTTTGCAGCGTGACTTCATAGCCTCGGATATCACGAGTCAAACAACAGCCTATTAAGAACCACAACAGTAGAACCTTTGTGAAATCTTATGATTTATCGTTTAACATTATTCACAGGTTAATACAAGTCCACACACAAGTACATTCCTCAGTACATTTTTTGCAACATGAAAGATATTCCCGCGGTTCAGTAGACGATAAGGTTCCAGTTTGTTCATTTTGTTGATTTGTTGCCGTTTCAGTTCTCATGGCAGTAGCAACAAGAAATAAATATTCTCCAGAAGTCTCGAGAGATAAATCAAAGTCTAAAGGCTATTCATCAGTTCAGAAAGAAAACGTTGAAAGTTGAGAGAGAAAAGAATTAAAAGATTGTAACAACTTATGAGATATAAAATAAGACGGCTGCACTTGACATGCAAGGAGAGCACCACGTAAACACAATTCTTTGTCCCCCCCCCCCCAAAAAAAAAAACGTGCATATGCTGCACGCCTACCTCGTCCTCCGATTCGCCGCTGGCCAACGCCAACTTCTTAAACTCAAAGCAGGTAAACGGAACCAACAGCAGAACGCCAGCGGCGAAGCAACGCGATGCAAAGCCGGGGCCCTGCGGAAAACAACGCTCTCCAAATAAAAAGTGAAGAAACTAAAAGCCCTCCCTGCAGAACGGAGGAGAGACACGTTAAACAGGGAGGACTTGGCATAAAAGACACCTCTGTCAGGCCACTGGGTGTCGAGGAGGACAGGAGGGGTGCTCCTCGCACCTGGTTGTCAAGGTAACGGCAGGTAATAAAGCACCTCGTGCAGGACCTTCAGTTGCCCGAGGAATCGGCCTCACTGGCCCCACTCTTGATTTCCCACGTTCCTGCAGAGGAGAGAGAAACTCTGAATGATCAGGTGTGAACAATCTGGAGGGGAACTGATTCTTGGAGCCACGAGACCTTTGAAGATGTTAATGAATAAAGATCAGAACATCCAGAAGATGAACAGAGCTCTTACCGGAGAGAGAGCTGTTGGACTTCTGCTTGTGCAGCTTCTCTCTCTCCTTCTTCACCTTGGGGATGATCTTCAGCTTCATGCTGCTGCTGCTCTTGCTGCTGCCTCTCACCGAGTCCTAAAAGCAACAAGCGCAGATCGTCGGGCACGTGGAAATACACCAAGACGGATTCGAGATGTTGAGGCAGACTCACCTCCTCGGAGCACTGCATGATTGGACAGATCCAGTGGATGTCGTCCAGCTTGTGGAGCTCGGCGCTGAGGCTGTTCAGAGTGGACTGAAGCTCCTCTTCCTCTGGAGACTCTGACTGTGGAGGAAGAGGAGGAGGAGGAAAGTAGTTTATTTCTCAACTGGGAATTTCATGGGGACGGATATAAACGTTCACTAGCTTTGCCTGAAGACATTTTTCCTCCATCTGTAAATCCTGAACGCTAAATGCTAACATCTGCTCTGCTCTTCCATCTGATGTTGACGTGCATTCTGACATTATGCAAATTCACAGATCTGTAAACAGTAAACATCTGTTGTCCTGTGATTCTGTCAGCAGCTGGGACGCATCGCACTTTTTCAAACTAAAGGTAATTAGCATATTATGCTAACGCCTTCTGTTTACCTGCGTCTCCTCATCACAGTTTCATTTAATCTCATCTCTCATCACAAGTTAGTTTAGGGATGTTGACTCAGTGTCTCAGAAGAACATAAAGATAAAGTCTGTGAAAGTCCAATTAGGTAGAAAAATGTCAAAACTGAGGAAGATAAAAAGCAAAGCAGACAACTGCAGATAAGAACAGAACAGAGAGAACAGAGTTGGATTGAAAATGAAAGTATGTCCTCAGTATTCTGCACAGGGCAGAGAAATCTACAGCTGACAGCAGAAACTCAAGTGTGGCTTCAGCAGTGGAGGGAAACCAAGGAGAGAAGAGCAGAGGCAGCCGACGTGGAGGAAACTGCAGAGTCGTACCAGTAGTTGTCCGTCAAGCAGCATCCTGGTCTCAGCCTGCAGAACTTTACTGCTGTTGACGATTTCCACCGCAGTGCTGCGACTTAGATACTGAAAACACAGATGAATAACTCCATTTATTCCTCAGAGGCACAAAAAAAGAAAGAAATGTGCAAAACATGGCCTGAAGCTGAGGACACACGGTGGTGGACTCCACTTACTCACGTGTGTATACATGTCAGCAAATCACTAAAACATCTGAACAGTCATTACATTTCTTTTCGGACTGCTTGATTTTTTTGTGTCCGTGTTCAAAAGTGTATATTTTTGAGACTTAAAGTGTTTAAAATTGGATAAATACAAGACAGTGTATGTATATAATAATGAATCTGAAAGAATTCAGCTTCTTATTATGATATATGTTATAAGTTTATCGCACATCCAGCAGGTTTTATGTCCAAATGAGTCTTTGTCAGTCAAGACAAAGTGTCTCTGCCCCGTTTGAACACTGTGGTTCTCCACGATGTCGAAGGGGAACAGCCTGTGAAGTGATCTAAGACGCAGACACCTGCACGCTCTCGTTAATCAACTGAGCCACATGTCGTGCGCCTGCGCGTCTCACCTCGGGGCTGGACAGTTTGGCCTCTGTGAGCACCAGGGCCGTGGCGTTGACGGCGTGGGCCAGCTCCTGCTCCACCAGCTTGTGGGTCTTGGCCGCGTCGCGGATCCTGTGGAGGACGAGGGAGGACATCATGGGCTTTAAAGAGCTGTAATTATCATTTGACGAGCTGAACAGGCAACAATTATGCAGATTATTCCAACAAGTTGTCGGAGCCTGTTGATGGCACAAAAGCCCGGTTTCACACTTCAGTTTGTAGACGGTGGGATTCAACACTTTGACTCTTAAAATTGTACATACATCGATATACGTCGTGTCAAGTTGGCAGCCACACGCCTCTCAAATCCCCCCCCCCCGACTACAAGAAATCCCCTGAACGAGCATTTCTCAGCTTCTGAGACAAGTCCAGAAATGTAATTTAAATATTTATCATCCTGAAAGGGTGAGAAGATCATAATAAACCAGGAAACAGACAAGCTGAGGAGACCTCAGAGGGACACAAATGGATTATAAGTGGGGAAAAGAGAAATAAAATTCTCGTCCAATAAAGAAGTTAATTGCAGCGGGAACAAACAAATCCCAAAATGTAGAAAAGAAATTCTCCCTTGAGCCATAATGAAGCTTTTTATTATGTTGGTTTCTTGCAATTTGCACAAAACTTATCAACTCAAAGTTGGAAAAACATTTAAAGACATCACATGACCGAGTCTGCAGGTACCGGGTGTGCGTGTCATAAATGAACTCCTGTGATGCTGTAAATACTCAACCAGGCCTTCACATATTTGAAACAAATGTTGGAGACGGGACTATTACGAGTCCTTTGTCTTTATATCGTCTCCTGCTGTAAGATTTTATGTTTCAGTAAGATGTCTCCTTGTTTTCTGATCTGCTCCACAGTATTATTATATAACATGAGTCATGTCTAACGCTGTTCTCACCCACTAATTACTAAATCCTTCTATTCTACTTTGTCGTTTGTGTGTTCGCAACACTTCCTGCACAGATGTTTCACTTTAAAAGCCTTCCAGTGGCTCAAAGTGCATAATGCTTTCTGTTTCTGGGAGGCTTTTATTGTGAAACATCTACAGGTCAGATGTCAAAATGTCCTGGAGTAACATTTACTACTTTTTGTTGGATCAAAATCACAGTTTATTTCTGAATTCAGACATTTTGGGGTCTGAAGCATCAGTCAAGTGGGTTTTTTTTTGGGTGCAGTCAGAATATCTGTGACCAGGACTTCAGCCCTCGACACGCTTCCTGTCAAGTGCTTCTTACTTGTTGATGAGCGTGTCGGCCACGATGCCCAGCTGCTGAACCTGAGCGCACTCCTCCTCCGTCAGGTACTCCATGGACTGCTGGGAGTTGAGGCGGGGCCTGGTGTCGCGGTAGCTGTCGATCTTCCTCTTGTCCTCCCATGACTTCAGCGTGCTCTCGAACGCCTGGTCGCACAAAACCAGCAGAGATTCAGCTGCAAAGCATTTATCCACTCGTGTGTTTGCTCCTCTTCAACACTGAGACGAGCACAAGCACAAACTTTTATTTACATTTTGAAAAGAAAAGCCTGCTTCAGTCAGTACTTTCACTATAAAACATGTATAAAACCATAAATATATATAAAAAAAGGTAGCTATCTGAATAAAAACACAAAAATAGGTTCCAGTAAAGGCAGGTGTATTTCACCTCATGTCTGGACTATGCCTGTAAATCTGAGATAAAAAGAGAAAAGGGTGTTTTATTACATCCAGATATGAATTTCATTTAATAACCTGTGTCTAAATGTGTAATAAATGTGCCTGGACCCGGCACCCAGCAGGGACGAGGCTCGCCTGAAACATTACCGCCACCATTTGACTGAATAAAAGCCTCATTTAGGAGGATAAAACCAGCGAGCAGACTTTCTCCTCTCTCTCTGCGGTACTTGAGGAGGGAAACCATGGAAACAAACTGCCCAATTGTGCTTGGCTCAAGAGAGCTCTCAAAAGCTCCGAGCCGCGTGAAGAGAGAACAAACACAGTGTGTATGAATTTGATTTAACAAATCCCAAAATAGTCAACAACACGAGCTGAGAGCTGAGAGCTGAGAGTGGATTTTCTGCTGCAGTATTTATGAAAGGAAGAGTGTTTCAAGCCCGTGCTGTTTATCTTATTCATGGAAAAGTTCCTATCTGAGCTGGACATTACTCTGTCTCTGGTGAGCATCTGCGCTCGGTTCTTGTGGACGATCTTGACCATGCCGGGCGGCTGGATCCAGGCCTCTCCGTCCACCTGCACAGGGACCCCCTCCTCCCCGAGGATGGTGATCTTCACCTGGCGGCACTGAGACGCAACAGAGCAGAAAACAGCAGCTGTCAGCTGAGGCTTCTTGTTCTTTTCCCCCTCCCAGAGTGCTATTCACTGCCTGACCTCCTCTGGTGCTGGACACCGAGTGTTTCACGTGATCCTGTAAAACCTGCACCTTTAGAAAGGCAGCCGCTTGTTGTATTTTATTATTTGGAGGATTCGTACTGTCTGTGTTGAAATGCCAGATGGGCCACTGTTGTCAAGTTATCTCTCATTCACTTCAGGGTTTAGAAGATTAAAATATATATCTATATTTAAAAAAAACAGTACATCATAAATAATAAATCCTTGCCACACAGGTGCAAACGAATAGTCTACAGTTGTGCTAGCTAGAGTGCATGCTAACATGTTGATGTTCAGTTTAGTTTAACGTGCTAGCATGCTAACATTTGCTAATGCTAATGTTTTCATTCACATGGTTGCTGTGAAACCCTTCGAGACTGTAACTGTGCAGCCTGTATGTATGCGTGTGTGTGTGTGTGTGTGTGTGGGTGTGTGTGTGTATGCATGCATGTGTGCGTGCATGTATTCATGCATGTAGTATCGTACCTGTGCAATGCGGTGGTGCTGCAGGTTGATGACTCTGGACATGGCCATCTGCATGCTGCCAAACACCGCCACCACCTCCAACTTCTTATCATCAAATGACGGAGCGCCAAAGTTCTGGACATAAAAGATGAGATCAAACAACAAACTGCAAACGGTGAACTGTTCAAATGAGTCCGTTTAAACTAACCGAAACTGCTTTTACATGCAAGAAAAGGTTGTTTTTGATTTGACTGAACTGTAGGTGCAGACGCTCGCTCAGCTGCACTCACATTATCCTCCTTTGTGCCTCCCCAGAAGTTGATGCCGCCTGCGTAGCTGGGGATGTTGAGCACCGCCAAGCCCTGCAGACTCGGCAGGGACATGGGGACGCCGTCACACTGGAGGGGGGGGAACACAGGATGTTAGAGGAAGGCTTTTCTCATTCTTTAAGCAACATCATCGTGTGTGTGTGTGTGTCTGTCTGTCTGACCTCCAGCTGAACTCTCTGCTCCAGGTTCTTGTACGTCTTCTGGACGAGCTCTTTAGTCCCCAGCACGCCGTACCACATCATGTTCTTTGTGCGACTGCTGCGGGAGGAGAAAGGAACCAATCAGCACTGGGGTTGTTTTTTTTATTTTGTTTCATTAGAATCAAACTTTATTGATTAACGAATGTGTCCCTATAGTTGCTGACACAAAATGGATATTGATCATGAGTTGATCTTCTGATCTTATATGAACAGTTTTAACAGTAAGTTGTTGAGTTAAATAATTTAATAAAATGCTCTTGTTGTAATTAGCTGTGTGTGTGTGTGTGCGTGCGTGCGTGCGCATGTTCATACCTGCATTTCTTCGGGTGTTCGTCTCTCTTGTTGTTGAACTCGAGGGATATCTTGGCGTCCAGGCCGATGCCAAAGTAGTTGTTCATCACACACTTCTCTGAGCATTGTCTACAAACACAGGAAACAGTGCAGCTTGTTGAATTCATACAGGAGCACGTCATGGAGCCACAGCTGGAGCGGGAACAGACGAGTGCACGCAAACACTTACACAGTGTCCTCGCTGAAGGTGACAGTGTGGAGGCTCTCTGGTTTCTCAAGGACAATGGGGGAGGTGGGACTTAAGCTTCCTTGACCTGGAGAGAGACATAAATGTTCAAAATAAATGAGCAAATATAAAGTTTCCTTGATAAAATTGGACTCGTCAGTGGTTCTTGTGGTAAAATAACAGCAACGTGGAGGGGTTTTTCTTGAAGGAACGAAATGCAGTAGTAAGAGTTTTTAAAAACACGGACGTACAGTCAGCAGTTTGGAGAACGTCCCTTCACCTCGTGTCCCCGCTGAGCTCAAACTGAAAAGGGACACTTACGTGGCTCAGCATCCTTCAGCTCCTCGCTGTTTTCCCTTTTGATGGAGGACGAGGACGACATCCTCTGGACCTGCGTGTGTCGGTTCTGCTCGTCCACCACTGAAACAACGACACGATCACGTCAAAAAAGATTTGAGATTTCCAGCTGTAACCAGGGGGGGGGCGCTCCTCTTACCTTTCTCGGCCTGCTCGATGATCTGCCGCAGGGCTTTCTTCAGGCTGTTGGCCCTGAGCATCAGCTGCTCCTTGCTCCGGTACGTTTTGCCCTCTGAACCCGACTCGCCGCCACTTTCACTGGGGCTCGAGCCTCCGCTCTCCTGGCTGGGCACCGAGCCTGCTGGAACCACCTGGAGGTGGCAGGAAAAGAAAAAGGAAGCATCCTCCAGCTGTTATAAAACATCTTCAAAACACACCCTGGCATCTTCTCCATGTCCCCTTTGAGATGTATTGAATCCTAAGAGCAGCATTAGCATTTATCATCACCACAGAAACCATTGTACTATTCCTGCTCAGTGGAGTCTCTGCTCTTCATTTATATTCACAGGCACGACTGAGGAATATCCATATTTTATTTATCAAAGATGAATTGGAGCTTGATACAAAACAAAAATCCAGTGCATTTCCCCTTTTTATTGAGCAGGAGGCCGAAATCAAACGGACATTTTGAGGGTTGGCGTTATTTCTTTATTTACAGCACCGACGTCAATCTATAAAAAAACAAAAAAAGTCCAACGGGAGCAGAGACACAACAAAGCAACATGCTGTTTTGTTTCTTAGTTCCCGTGAGGAAACCTAAGATGTGTGGAGATGCTTCTGTGAAGCCTCGGCTTGAATCAGAGGGGATTTAAAACCTCCTTCATATCCTCTCTGAGCAAACACCAGCAGTCAGTATCTCAGACACGCAGCGTGTTTAGTCTTCTCTTCAACTCCAGCATTGTCCCATAAAGTGGAAGATGTCTGAAACGGACATACTGTGCCTCATTAAACATCCATAACTGGGACAATCTGATAGAAAACACTGAATTTTAAGAATCTTAAAGAATCAAAAAATGATGTATTAAAGTTCAATTCAGGATAAAAGTTCCCCGTAGACCAACCGTCAGAGTATTTACAGCTCCAAGATCGGGAAAAATGTCAGTTTTATTTGGCGAAATGTCTGTTTTATCTTCTTTCCTAGCTTGTTCATTATCTCGTGACCCCTTAGAGGGACCCCGACCCCCACGTTGGGAACCTCTGCCATAGGCAACCTTATTATTAACTGTCAATTGAATCCAGAATCAGCAAATCCAGAATCAAATCTTCTGTACATGATTAAACATTGGCATCGTGTTCTGTCCCTAAACACGCAGGTTTTCTGTGATTAGTCACACTTTTTGTCACTTTTCAAATCTCACTTTTGGTGTTTGATGTGAAAACAGTTTGGGGATTTTAATCAGGCTGCCAGACTGCACTGATTGCTACGACTATTACATATTGATTAGAAGTGCTGGCAGTATTACCTGGGCCTCCGCTTCCTCACTTAAGGCCTTCACGAGGGAATCGAGCTTCTCATTCAGCAACGCACACTGGGAGGAGAGAGAGACAGACAGAGAGAGATTATATATCTCCCTTGATCACTTCAAAATCATATGAGAGGAGTGTGAATTGGGAGATACAGTACAAATCAATGCCGGGCAGAAGTGCAGCTGCTGTAACACAAAGCGTGAAATAGATGCCTGTACGGCCTTTTATTTACAGAAGCAACAGGCGAATTTCCCTCTGGGCAACAACAACACATCACGTTATTTGGAGAAAGATGGAGAAGAGGGACGGAGCTCGATTAAAAAAGATTAAGTTAAGTTAAAAAAGATCTTCTTCTGAGCAGGAGGTTCTTTGCAGTTTGAAACATGCCGCTGTAATGTTGTTTTTACTTTACGGGAAAATCTATTTAAAATTTAAATAAATATAAACACACCAAATGCCAAGCTTATAACCAGGTTAACTATGATGTTGTTGAGCATGCTAGGATAAAAACAATCCAATAATCCAACATGCACAAGACATAAAAACGCACTGTACTATGATAAAAAAGCGATTCAGTGCAGTTAAACAACACAAACGGACAAAGTCTTGGTGGGTCGCATGAAGATGTGTATGACAAGTGACATATAGACACAGATATGTTCAATATCACATCATCACGGTTCATCTGATCACTTTAACAGTCGTAATGAGGGCTGAGCAACTTATTCTGAGAATAACAATATATATATATATATGTATATGATACAAGATGCCGATTATAAGTCTAGTAATAAGCAAAAAATACGTTTTTTTGTGTGAAATGGTGGGACTTTGACCAGAGGAGTGACTTTAACCTACTTTTTCCAACTCTTGTTACAAAACACATCCACACCTCTTTAACACATGTTCGGCCCTGCAGCTCCAACTGCTCTTTAAACTGGATCTTTATAATGTGTCAAACACCGGAGCAGGTAGAAAATATGGATTACCAAAGAGAACGGTGAACTTTCAACACAACTATTTCTATTATACACACACCTACACTGCCCACTGGTTACTGTTATACAAGCTCTTGCATAATGCATACGATTACACACAAAACCCATTTACCTTCTTTGCCATGGCATCTGCCTCCTCCTTGTTCTCCGTGGCTCTCTCGTACGCCTTCCCCACCTCCGCCACAAAATCATTCACCGTCCCACACAGGAACCTGCCGTGGAGGTGGAGGGTGAACAAAAGAGAGAGAGAGGGAGAGAAAGGAGAGGAAGAGGGTGAAGGTTTACATGATTAATGCTGAAAAGGAAACAAATTAGCAGGTGAACACGTTTCAGATTTGGTGATTCACCGTGCATAGGTTTCTCTCACACACACACACACACACACACCTTCACACACACCCGTCTCATCGTCTGCCTGTCAGCTACGTCGCCTCCACACAGTCACTATTTACTCCCAGCTGTTACATTGCCGCTGTGTGACTCAGCAGGGAGGTTTTGTGCATTTACCAAATATTGAATCCTGTCAAATGAATATTGCACATCTGCAGCAGAAAAGCACGTTCCTCCGTTTCTGAGTCTCGTCCTCCCCGTGCAGCTCTGCAGGTTTTATTTCCACAAGAGATATCTGGATATTACCGACGTCTGACAGCACACCGTTTTGAGGAATTTATGAAAGTCAGAAGGGCGGTTTGTGTTCGGCCTGTGTTCGCAAAGAGCTGCTGAATATCCTGCAGATGGCCCTTCAGCTTGATGTGGAAACGAATCAATCAGATGTCAGTGCTGAACAGCGGCAGGCGGCAGCGTGTTGTTGGAAAAGTTTGACAGCACAACGCAAGGCCATTTTGTTCTGGTTGCCATCTTCCAACGTGCCTCTGAAAACGTGGAAAAGTGGATTTTGATTGGCGAGCAACCAACTGCGCACTTAGTTTGAGATTTCCACACCAAAAAGGATTTCTTAATATATTTCATCTAAAAACCTGCAACACCAACTGATTCAATATGAATTGATCTGTAGAGACAAAAGATTACCGAGTGTCCGGGGGCGGTCAGTGTTTGAAAGTTGTCGTTGTCAGTGTGTTTTCAAAGACACTTCTCATATTAGACTGAAGTACATACAACACAAACAGAGTACAACACACTTATTTTCTGGTTTTTAAGCTCGTCTTAAAATCCTAGATAAACAATCTACTGAACATAGTGAATCTGGAATGTGTGGCAGCAAGTCTGAACAGTTAATCCTTTATAGGTTGCGCCTGTCGTTTCTTATCGAAGGATATCTTTACTTTTATATCGCAGAAGAACTGAAAAACAAAGTTTCTCTCTCCGCAGCGTCTGTCGCTTACAGGCCTCCATAATTCAGTTTTTATGTCATATACCATCATTTCTCCGTAGAGTTCTTCTTTCTTTAGAAGGTCTACTTATCTGGCTCACTTGCTTGTCTGTTATTGTCAAATGTGACCCTATTATGTCAGTAACAGATCTTTCTTAACGGTTAAAAAGGAACCTGGCAGCAGTCTAACTTTACATTTATTACAGTAAACTGGATAATAAAGTCCCAGCCTTATAAATGAAGTATTTATTTTTATTTATATTTTCACAAAACCTCCATCTACACCAACGTTTCTTTTTTCTTTTTAAGATACTAAGTGATGAACCAGTTACGCTGGCTTCATAAGAAAGGACGCAAGAGAACAGAGAGAAAAGTGTCGCCTTGAACTCGATCACACGTTTCTCTTGACGCTCGGTCGATTTAAAAATAATACACGTTTTAAAACAGGAAAGCATAGATGTTCTTTGTCCGACAGCGCCGGAGTAATGTGAAGCGTACTTTGAGTGTGTCCTGGAGTCCCAGAAGGGGACTCGCACTGCCATCAGCATCAGGTTTAAAACACACACACAGTCGTGGAGGAAAGTGCTCTGTAATGGCCGCTGGACTCGTCCCAAAGGGAGACTACTCATGTACTAATGCACTGAGGATGACCCCTAAATACTGATTCATCAGTCTCTTTCACTTACAGCCGGGCAGCACTTACTGTCCCCTCCCTGTGTGTGTGTGTGTGTGTGTGTGTGTGTGTGTGTGTGTGTGCGCGTCCTTAGGGATGAAGCCAAAGCAAAAAATAAATAAAAAATCAATAGGCATTGACCCCTTCCCTCCCTCCTTTCCTTTGCCCCACCCTCCATCTTTATTCTCGTCTTCCATCTGCCCCCTCCTCCCGTCCTCCAGTCCCTCTTTTTGTTCACGGCACGTACTTGGCAGAGGAAATGACGTCGGTGTGCTTGTCCGAGTCCAGGATCTTGGCGAGGTGTGTGGCCACGGTGTCTGCATACTGAGTGATGTGGACCTGAGAGAGAGAGAGAGAGAGAGAGAGAGAGAGAGAGAGAGAGA
>JAVQJD010032301.1:0-14662 GCA_036023655.1 Nannoperca australis | reverse complement strand
GGTTAACAGAAATAAGTAATAAATAACAGTTATTAATACAATAATAAGCATCAAGTAATTGTTAATGAATGTCTTGTAAATAATGTATAAAGGAATACCTTAGTTAACGTAAATGTTTACATGTTAGTTCACTGTTAATTAAATGTTAGTTGATTCTTATTACATATAATATAATATACATTTTTAACAGATTTATACTCTCAATTGTGTACCAAAGTGCAAACCCACCTTAGCAAGCAAAAATCAGATTTTACTAGCTATTGTCTCCACTGGATTCGTAGAAATTGGAAAAACAAATCTTCAAATACAACTGGGGAAACAAGCAGCAGCAGCTTCAATATAAAAGTTACCTCCACAGACATTTCAGACATGCTCCTTCAATAAAGAGCTAATAAAAATCCTATAAACACTGCTGTTGTTTGCCTCTTGTGATACAATCCCACCGGAAGGGGAAAGATAACAGGCTGTACAATTTCATATCTGCAGATATGCTAACAATGTATTAAAGAATGCACTGCTTTCTCAACATAAGGTACTCCTAAGCCTACTTGAATCACTCATAGGGAATACAATCACAACAAAAAGTGATGTAATTCTGTTGTTATCTGCAAATGTATTGTGCTTACAGAGAAAATGTACAGGCACATCAGATGACTAAAAATCTCCACAGATGAGAATCCCTGTGACAAAATCATTTTATCTGTGGCGTATTGGCCAAATCACAAACCTACTGTGGTGACTAGACCCCAAAGTAATTATTTCCTGAAATTTGCTGAAAAGCTTTTGATGTGAGCATGAAACTCAAAAACAATATGTGCCTGATGTGAACAAATCCAAAACTATCCTTAGTCAATAAGCTATTTCCTCTGTACTGGACTGGCTGGCTGACTTACATCCACCACTGATCAAGCCCCATCATCACCAAGGAAGCCCTGCTTGTACCCAGTAGCACAGACCACTCAAAGCCACAGGAAGTGGAACAGAATGTACCAAATCAAAATCTGACAAAATAAATGACTGCAAATCAATCCATCCCCTAATAATCGGTTAGCCTCGGTCTCCGCTCAAACAGCAGGCGGCCTTGTTGCAGAGTTATTATTTGATTCAGCTCTCGCATGGCCTCTTGTACGTAATAAAGGACGTCTGGAGGAAATCACTGACACATTTTTGGCAGCGGGGGAAAATGGAAGTCTAGCTGTTCTGCACAGTCAAGGAGAATTCAATCGTGTGTGTGTGTTTCAGAATGTGTTCTGAAAGTGCAAGACTTGTGGCAGTCTGAGTCTCTGAGTACTTCTTGAGAATTAGTTTTTATACCAGACTTATACAACAGAATGACACACACACACACAAGCATGCAAACTTACAGATGGACCCAGATGTGTGTTTGTGTGTTTGACTGCCTGCTTTGGCCGACATCAGTAGCCCTCTGGACCCCTGCAAGACTCTTGTCACTGTGGCGTAAAGATGGCTAGACTATGCAACCAAGGAAGTTTGTACATAATTAGCTATTAACAACAGAAGGTACATGTACTTTCTACATACATCATAGTAAATTAGTTTTTCTTTTATTTCTCAGATAAGCGGAAATGGCTGAATCATGCATTATTTAGAAACAGTGTTCATTTCATCAACAAGTAAAACTCACTATGAAAACTACAACTCTGTAGTTTACTCTACTCTGAAGTCTCTGAAGTTCTTAGAATTTTGATCAATGATCACGTGAACGACAAATGGATATATGAACAAATTAGTGTTTTAATGCAGTCTTTACGATGACGTCTATGCATCTGCACAATTAAAACATTTTACAAGAAAACAAAACAAAACAGCAGAGACGAACCAAAGAAAAACAGGCAGGACAGCACGGTATTAGCTCATTTAAGCTAAAGTTACTGTAACATTACAAATAAATGTGGACTGAACATTACTTTAAGTCAGGTTTCGTGTTGCAATTGAAAAGACTGAGTAAAGGATTAATGTGGGCTGTAAAGCACCAACATCTTCACCCAGATGTTTGATGATCCATTAGCCAACATGCTAACAATAATTCAATGACTAAAACTGATCATACACCATATGATTTTTGTCAAAACACTAAAATGACAAAACTATTTTACAAGTGACACTGCATAGAAATTACATGTGAACGTTGAGTCATCTGAAAGGGGAAAATGAGCAATATGTGTTTGTGTGCAGACATGACTCATGTTTATTTATTTGGTAATTAGCCAACTCTGTTGTTGTCGTAGCAGATTACCCACAACCATGCGCATTAATACGTTGCCAGCAGCTGGATAATCAATCACAGATAGCGGCTCTAATTACAGGAGTAAATTCCTCGATAGAAGGAAGAATGGAAATGTAATAGTGGGACGTAATTGCTGGATGCAATAAAAACCTGCAAGTAAACTGTGTCTGATGTAGAGTCAGAGGGAGGTTTGGTTGCAGATTGGTCTAGTTGATAACATATTTTTCTTTAATCACTATTTCACTTTTACTGTGTGCTTGACATTTGGATTGTACAGACACTGTCCTTTGTTAAACAATGTAAAACAAACCACAGTCTTGCAGATGGTCATATGGTTACATACTACAACAAACACAGCTTACAATGTCAAACACCAAAACTTCATCTCATCATCACCAAAACTCAGCTGCTCAAGGTCGTTTCATAACTGGGTCTTGGGAGGAATGAGAGTTATGAGGTGCAGGGTTTTTGTCATGCTAGCCTAGGAGCTGAGCTGGAGTTTGTGCTCCAGAGTTTATAAGCAGCCGGGCAGCCTATGAATTGCTGAGGTTTATTTGTTAAGGCTTGCTATGGAAATCTTCCTACAACCTCGCACTAAAAGTCAAAGCCAGCTGGATTACTTCTCCTGCTAGAATCCCACTTGCCCTTCACTTTCTTACCTTTTTCAGCAGTGAAAGAGAAACAGAGTTAAGTATGTGAGTTATTTGATATTATGTTCTATATTTATCAAGAAAAAAGTTTCACTTTGTTTGAAGACAAATACTTGGCTTACATTCCACAATTTACCAAAACGTGAAAATTAACAGGAAAGAAAAAAAGCATCTATAAAAGCACCTGTTCTCATGTGACCCATGTCCCATACTTAAATGTACCCTGTAGAGTTTTTGAACTATTAGTAGAACTGTGAAGAAATGTTTACAAAGAGCAGGTCCGTGTTATGTTTGTATCTCGTGTTCACACACATGCACATGCATGCTGGTGATGTAATACATAGTCCTGATGATGGTTTCACGCTATTCCACTGATCAACAGTTGGTGGCGGTAACATACCAAGAAATTCAATGCGGCAAAAAAAGGCAGTGAAGAAGAAGACGTCAAGAAAACATGGATGGAGGCTTCATATTCTTTAAATGAAAAATAAATCATCTCTGCAGTGTGTTTTGTTAAAAAACAGCGAAAGTGGTTTGTAGTGTGTGTGTGTGTGTGTGTGTGTGTGTGTGTGTGAGCAGATACAAACTGGAAAAAGACGGCTTTGCTGAAGGATTTGGAACTAGTAATTCAAAATTTCCAGATTTACCATTTTGTCTGTTTCTTTCTCTTTAAAAAGGTATATATTGTTGTTCTGCTGAACAAAACTAATATACTAATCCTTTTTGATACTCTTCACCTAAGAGTGTTTCATAGTCCTGCTGGCTCTCGGCCCCTATGCTCTGTCTGCATCAGACTGGTAGCCCTGCTGTGGACATCCAGACAAAACATTCCTTCTGTCTGAGGTCACCCAGCCACTCAAATCTCCAGCCCAATGTACCGGCTTAGAGCCCTGGGCAGCAGACAGCGTCAGACCTGCATTGCCACTGTGAGAGACGGTCTCTGTGTTAGACAGTGACAAAATAGTTAAGCCAATGAACTGAATACAACAGATCACAGCCTGTCAAATCAGGGATGTGGTGTACTGTGAAGAGAAAGAATTACTGTAGGTAGATAAGTCATATTAGTCTGATCTTGAACAGTTTCTATACACAAAAGTCAGGGAATCCACAGCTCGAGTAACATTTTAATACTTTGTTGGACAAGCCAAACCATCTGACAGCTTATTAAATGATCATTTTTCTGTTGGGTTCTACAGTTCCATGTGTTGTGTGTGTATACAAAACAGAAAAAGAATGTGTCCACGTTGACAGGAAGACGTTTTTTCCTACCATACTGATTTATTCACAATTGCTGAGGAATTCTGGGAATTGAGAGGGCATGGAGCAAATGACCCCTGCAGGTTTCCTCCCATACTCCACACTTAAAGACCTGAGGCAAGGTCCCATGGGGGCCTTCAAGTTGTGCGAGGTCACTCCCTATAAAGAGCCTCCCCTTTTGAGATTTGGAAAATGTACACACAGAGGCGAATACTGGAAGGTTCTGCTCCGAGTCACATCCTATTTGAAGAAGGGAGATGAAGAGGGTGTGAGTTAAGAAAGGGATATTATCCAAATCTCAAAACAGGAGGCTCTTCATAGGAAGCGACCTCGCAACACTTGAAGGCCCCAAAAGTTCCCCACCCACGATCTGACTCATCTGCTTCAACTCTGAATCAGTTGGTTGGAGCTGGACCAAGACCCTCACTGGAGAGATGATGTCATTTCAGCTCTTTTTAGACTCAACCATCAGCTACTGAGAGAGAGTAGGCTAATCCATGCTTTGACTAAAAGATTATTTTAGAATCCCCAGACTACAATTAAATTGACCTCATAGGTACCCGCTATGAAATGGAATATATTAATCATCCATTTCAGCAGCTTTTTTTGATGTACTGGAAATCTGTTGAAATCTTTTTTTATCCCCTAGGGGTTTCCTTAAAAGTCCATTCCTCTGCTATTTTGATTGTCAGGTATGTTGTTATGATGACAACAATCCACTAGGGGCTGTGCTTACCCTGTAAAGCCCAAAATATCTCAACTGGCATAAGTAGAAGAAAGAAAAGTTGACTGCAAACAACTTATTATGATCATCGTGGCACTAGAACGTACAATGAACAAAGATCATGAACAATATATGAAAACTAAATGTTTAACGTCTCAACACTTTCTAAAGCACTGATAAAAGTTAGAGAAGATGAACAATGACATAAAATCACTTATGGATAGTACATGTAGTAATATTCATACTAAATAAATGGAACACACTTCCTTTCATCATATACTCAATAAGCCTGCTGTTCTTCTACAGGGAGAGGCAAAAAGAACCAGGGACCTGTGAGCTGGATGCTCACATGAGGCTGGAAACACTGTCTTTGCCAAGCGATGCCTCCCATGGGGTCTTAAGGAAAAAGTACATGGAGCTGGCAGTGAGGGTGTGTGTGTGTGTGTGTGTGTGTGTGTGTGTGTGTGTGTGTGTGTGTGTGTGTGTGTGTGTGTGTGTGTGTGTGTGTGTATAAAACAAATCCAACGGCTGGGTGGAAAAGTGTGACACTGCTTTGGGTTCTCATCACCATTCAAACCGATGGGATTTTACTGGTGGAGCTGGTGCACTGGTTCTTTGTAGTTTACTGTTGTAGGCACAACAGGGAAGATGTCACAATTAGCTAAGAGGCCGACATTCAAACTTGTCATACTGTTTCTGGGAAGAAACCCAAATGAGAGATGCATCATGAGGATGAATACCGCAGCGTGTTATTGTGTTCCATCTGAATGATTCCTTGGGTAAAAGTGAAAGTGAGTCAAACAGGGAACATTTTAATCAATGCTACCTTATTACATATTCTTGCATGAATGTCTTTTTATCAGATTTAAACATCTAAAGCAATATTACCACATAAATTGTCAAATTAACAATATGTGGGTAAACTTCAGCTGCAACTACTAATTAGTCTCAGAATCAATTAATCTACACATTATTTTTTAGATGAATCAATTCACGGTTTGAGCTAAATAGCCAACAAATAAAAGAAAGTCCATCACAATTAGCCAAAGTTCATACCTTAACATGGCAATTTTGCAGCCTCTCTAACTGATCAGCGCTAGTGTGTGTGTGTGTGTGTGTGTGTGTGTGTGTGTGTGTGTGTGTGTGTGTATATATATGTATGTTTTTTTGGTGTGAGTACGATTAATACTGTGTCATGTTATCGCAGTGTTGAATTAGTGGAGACAGTTGTAAAAAAAGTTGGAATAGAGACAGATACATTGGTGTCAATTTGAAGAAAGCTGAAAAGTCTCTGGAACAATTGATGTAAATCTGTCAGACGTGGGTAAAGTCCCACCACTCATCCTGGGAGCTGAGCATAGCGGCCAGTAGCCAGAGTGGTGCCTCTGATAGAAACTCCCTGTCATGCGCAGAGAAAGATGATGAGGTGCTCAGAGTGTGGGAGAAAAAGAAGACAGGAAGTAGAGAGAAAGAGAGCTGATATGAAACTGAGATTTTAAGCAGAAATAAAGAGGAAGAAAGAGTAAGAAAGCGCAGAACATGAAGGAGAGGAGGGGTTTCCGTCTTCCTCTCACTTAGCATTGATCAGGTATGTGGTTGATTTCACGCTGAGCAGCAGTTTGTTTAGATGGAGCGACATGTGTAAGGTGATATGGGATGCCTGCAGTCACGGTGGGCCTCAGGACTGCTGCTAGAGAGCTTTTGTGTTTGGCTTCTACTGTAAGTCACACAGTGAATAGTTAGGCCAACTACATTTCAAATCCTTTTAGTACCTTCCCAGCAGGGCTCCAAACTTTTTGGAGCCTCAGTGAGTGGAAGTGAAAAATGATTACATTAGTTTCAAGGGAGACCTTTTTTTATTTATTTGGTGTTAAAGTTGTGTCAAACAGCAATATTAGGCTATCTTGGCTCTATAAGTGTGTGTCTACATGATCAAATAACAATCATGATCAAGCAATTAAACTAAAGCTTTCTCCAAGCTTTGTCTGAGGGGTAGCCCACAGTCTCAGACTTTGAAAATCCATGCTTTGATAGCTATAGTACAAAACAGTAGATCTTAAGGCTTTCTGTCACTTTGTGTCTAGAATCATGACTATAGAAAAATGATTAACACTTTCCATTGTCCCTTGGCCTAGACTCTGATATGGCTGTCACCCTATATTCAACATTTGAACTACTGTTTAAATGTGCAGACCAAATTTAATATTTGATCTGTAATAATCTGCACCAATTAGAAATTAAAAGTATATTATTTTGTCTTGTCTATATGAGAGAGCTGGAAATCATTGTAGCAGTAGTTCAATGTAGTGTTGCAACATTGCCCCCCCCTGTATACAGCTGTACAGTATACACATCACGTGAGTGAGTAAATGAGTTGTCATCTGCATGGCGTAAAGCTCTTATTTGGAAGTCGCTTTGGATTAAAGCGTCTGCTAAATGCCTAAATGTAATGTAATGTAAATGTAAATGTAATGTAATGTAATGGCGATCACTGCTGGCCTTCAGGTGTGAAGTCATGGAATGTATGTAAAAGCCAAAGATGAATGATGTATGCCAGAGGTCATGGCATTCCACCCCACCCCCCCCACGTAAGCTTCTAGGGTTCTGCTTCGCATCAAGTTTGTGTCCTGCCATAACTGTGATAACAGCTGTAACAACTTAGTGAGGGAAATGTAAAATATTACACAGTATTATACTGGTATCATTCAATGCAAAAGCACTTTTCAAACAGATGAAAGGTTGCTGGAGAGCAACTAGAGCCCAGCAACACAAGAGTTTGACTGTGTCAAAGTGCAACTACAGTGCTACAGGAAGGCCAGAATTAGCAGGGATTTGAACTTTCAGATAAGAGAACAAACAGGCAGTTTTTTTCCAGGCTTGTCATTTGACCTGTGGTCGGAGGGAGAACAGGCACACCCCTCAGAGACCAGGCGGTAAACGGACACACGAACACAGGACCCTACCTAGTTTTACCACAGTCTATCATCTCAGAAGCTGCTTCATCTATTCCTTCTTTATTGCGCCTCTTTGCTATGAAAGAAATCATGCCTTTTATGTAACACCAGTTTGTGTAACCCTTTTTGGGTGAAATTGTCCAGCCAGCAACACCTTTTAGGGTAGTTTAAACTAACCGCATCTTCTGTCAAAGCCGACGAGAATGTGTCTCTGAAAGGGTATTCGGAGCTGCTAACAGGCTTTACTCCTCCGTCTTTGGTACCTCAGACCAAAAGAGATTAAGTGATCTGCTAACAGAGTAGAATGTAACAAGTTATTCCTTGTGACATGTTTGTCGTCCCCAAGGGTGTATGGGAAAAGTAGTGAGAGACTTCATGTACAATGTCAGCGTGTTTGGTGTGTGTGTGTGTGTGTGTGTGTGTGTGTGTGTGTGTGTGCGTGTGCCACATTCCCCCTGATGTCAGCTGTGTGGGGTGACCTCTTGTGACATTCCTGGCCCGTGTGGTGACTGTCACACTGGCCGGCACCAGTTGCCCTGAATACCACCGACCAGCAGTAAACTCTTGCCTTTCAGTGTCAGGAAATGACAGGGCTCACTAAGAAATAGACAGACATTCATACACATCGCACTCTTGCACGCATCATTACCTGGGAATACACGTTACCACACGTCAGATCATGTGCGAAGGGTTGTTTCCATTATTACTCACTTTGAATTTAATAACCCTAAACTCTATTTAAGTCCTGTTGGAAATGAAGCAGAAATGTTTCCACTTGGCTTTGGCTTTCAGAATCGGGACAATTCAATGTGAATAAAATTACTCCCGCTTCAAAACGTTCTTGTCTTACTTAAACAGAGTGCTCCTTCATGGTGGACACAGAGATTTCTATTAATTCAAGCCAAAGTGGAACAGATGCTACTTCAATTACTGTGAGAGTATGTCAAACAGCTCGTACACTGTCAGCTTTCAAAGAATCCTGTCCTTATTTGTCTACTTTCTTTAAATCGTCTATGAAAATTGGTCGGTGTTTACAGTCACAAGGTGGATTTGGGGCCTTCCGTAAAAAGATGTAACTGGCAGGCTCTACACTGCATCACCCTTTTTCAAAATAAGGACATGGAACAGAACAAAATCCAAGGTCAATCTGAGCACAAAAAAGTTGGCAAGACAGCTTTTGTTTAAGATCAAACAAGCCTTTTCAATCTCTAATTCCAGAATTCTACAAGGGCAGTCTCAGGAAAAGGCCAAACACCTGTCATTGGGCAGTGACTGGGTTTAAGACATTCCAGTGCTTAAATTTAGAAGGATTTTCTAGACGTGGAAAGGACATGTGTAGACTCACCATCAGCTAAATGTAAAGATGAACTCTTTCAATGTAAAAAACTATGTATATAGTTTTAGTCTATGTATAGACTAAAGGAATAACCCCACATTTTGGGAAATACACAGGCATTTCTTTGCCTTTCTGGTTGACAGGTATATATCTCGCTCTGTCCCCTTATCCATCTCAATGACTCTTTCACACATACACAATTGAGTTCATGCACACACTTTCAGGCACTTCAGTCCAGTTTTAAAAACCATTTGAGAGGGAAGGGTTGGGAAATGAGGGGGAGGGAATGTTCTCTGTGCTTTGGAGGTGGTGACTCCTCTGCTTTTTAAAAGACCTTTCCATCTACAGTAGTGTTTGTTGCAGAGTGTGTGTGTGTGTGTGTGTCCGTTAAGTTGTAGCATGGCAGGATGTTTTTGTTTTCCCTATTATCTTTTTCATAGCTCATTGGAGCCTTGAAGCTACAATCCCAGACTAATACTTGACTTAATAAAGCGTCTAAGCCCTGCCCTGCAGTACAAAGCAGTGTTGACACAGAGTCTTTGCGTCAGACACAACCCAGGTGTAAGAACCTCAGTATTTTCCACACAATGTGTTTTCCACACTTTTTTTCCCTCTCAAGCCACAAAGCCATGTGTTTCTGCCCTTGTAAAAATCTGGAAGAAACTCTCAAAACTTAATACCACAGAGCTCCTGGTTAGTCCAAACCCAGGCAAGCTGCAGCCTGAAATGTTTGGTGATCCAATGTGATGCATGAAGGCATAAGGAACTGACAGTTGCCACTCAATCTGCAAGTTAAGCAGTTCTTTTCTAGTTTAAAAGCAAACAAGATGTCAGAGTAAATAGGATCATCAGCTACAGTCAGTAGCGGACATCGTCATTACAGTACTGCTGCACAGCATTACGCAGTGACACAGCAGATACACAACCGTCTGACTCAGCAGTCAGGCAGGAGCAGGGCTTTAGCCGGTACAGTTGGAGTTGTGTGTATGTGTGTGAGCTCTGAATACATGGACATTATATTAGCTCATGAAGGTTGAAGGTGAATCTAAGTGAGTGGGTCAGAATTGTATGTTTAATTATTAAACCCAAAGAGGTAAAGACACACAAACCTTGCAAAAAACACTGCTATGCTGTACATCCTTGAGGCACATCCCTATTTCCAGTCATGAGGAGTGATAATTGATGATGACTGTCTGCAAACAGTTTGAACTTCTATGCCAAGAAATCCTATAACGTGTTGTGATATCAGGAAATAGCTGGTTAGGACAAAAGTTGGATTTAATCCATATAGTAAAAATTCCAGTTTATTACAACTTGGGCTATTTCTTTAGTTTTGGTATTGTTTTCTGTTGTTACAGAAACATTGTAGGGAGCAAGAAACAAAAGCAAACACAGTGGATAGTGTGCACATTTAGGTTAACCCCAGTTGGGTACAGGTGCAAGACAAAAACAGCACAGAGGAAGAAAGGCTGTCAGCATACCAAAAAATGTCATGCTCTCAAAATGTGTAATTGTTGCAACTTTTCACTCTAGAAGGTATGCGCCATGCTTCGTCGGGTCTTCCTTTTTCCTTTTCCAAGAAACAAAAGTAAAAAGTTTAGCCAGATTATCTAAAACACTTTATTAGGAGGTAACGCTTAAAAAAAAAAAAACACAGACCCACAACATTGGTAATAAACCCTCATTGCACAGAAAAAACGTGTATGCAGCAAATACAGTAGGTCAAAGTTCACCCAGCATATAGGTCTGTGTTTTCAAGAGAAGGTAATAATTTCATTGTTAGCCTCTTTCCTCCTCCAGTTAAAGTTGGCCAACCAGGTGTCTTACTGTTTCTGGCCCCATCTGATTTCTTTTAGCAATTTTATTGCATTCCCAGATCTCAAAGATTAGCCTAACTTGGTGAGTGGAATTTTGTATATTACCCACAGGGGTGACTACAAAAATATTAACAAAGTTGTACGAAACTGGGATTACTGTTTAATTGATTATTCACTTAAAATCCCCAAGTTCCCCAAAATTCCAAATGTCTACTTTACTAATATGAACTAAAATTGTATAAATATCAGGTTTAGTGACATGGCATCTCTGCAGATTTTGTCCCCCCCACCCCCCTCTCTCCCCCCCCCCCCTCCACTCACACACTAACAGTCATAAAACACCAGAGATTAAGGTATAAAAGAACAGCAGCTTCTGTTCTGCAAAATTGTTGAGTGTTTGACAGGAAAGCCGACAGATTGGGGGAGCATCCCTCTGGAGCTTCTCTCACTCTCCCATAAAAGGCTCTAAAAGGAATCACAGCATAGTAGTGCTTATCACGCCCTGCCCCAGAGAAGCCTTTGACCTAAGCTGTGTGTCAGTGCTGATCTATCCCAGGCAGCAGGATGCTGACACACGTGAAAACAATCAAATGACCAAAAAAGAAAGAAAAAAAAGGAACCCACTGTCTTTTTGGCTACACAAATCTGACAACTCTAACAGCAAAGCAGCATGGCCAAAGGGACAACACTAATACACAGAGACACACCCTGCATAGGTTTAATGTGCTGCTTCATTTCAGTTGGTGTATTTAACGGAAATACAATAACAGAAAGGTTCCATTACATAGATTTTCCTGTTTGGTTTTCATGGTGGGTAACTGGCAGCTTCGGCTCGAAAAGGGCACCATTTGGATGCACTGTAGTTAGCACTGTAATGTCATGCAACTGTATTATATAGACATACACACACATCAAATCCACAGATTTTCTACCAACGGCCTACTTTCCATGAGCGTTTCACATGGCACTGATGTGTATGACTGACCTCTATGGGAATTCTGGACTTTGTGTTTGTAGTAGTAGTGGCCAGCAAAAGAGCAGCTTACTGCAGAAGGAAAATAAACTGCACACGTTTAATTGATTTTACTGGCAGTAATGTAGATATATCTAACCGTTTCTAAAAGTTGTGTCATGTGTATTAGGTGACACATTTTTCTTAGGCTTAGCAGCAAGGCCCTCGCTGGCAACATTGACCCATATGTTCAGTCCTATTAAAATACCTCCAACTTGTGGATTGCAACAACTTTGGCGATCCCTTAACTTTTCACGTAGCACTATCATTAGACCAATGATATACCTGCAAAACTAATACCATTCCCATCTGTCTCGTCTGTACTTTGTGCTAATTAGCAATGTTAGCATGCTATTACGCTAAACTGGTAACATGTCAACACAAAACCTGCAAAACTTCAGCATATTACCATTACCATTGTAACAAGGGAGTTAGCATGGTGATGTAAGCTGTCAGCACTGCTGTGTTACAGCCTCACAGAGCCGATAGCATGGCTGTAGACTCTGTTGTTTAGCTTCTTGTGGCTGGAAAACAGTTCCAGCATGGACATTACCTGACAGTTAGATGCAAATCCACCACAGAGGAGGCAGAGATAACTTTATCTACTCTTAATGTGGAGGGCATAGACCCAAAAGCAATGCAGCCAAAAAGCAGGTTAGATGTAATAGGTGACCTTCTATTTCTTAACGAATGGAATTCTGCCAAATGTAAGAAATCAATAACTCTACTAGAAGTTGATGTGTGACTTAGCGATTTCTATTGAAAGCAGGTAATTTAACTAATGACATGATTTGTAACATTAGTGTGTGTAGAAAGAAACGATGGGCACTGTGTGTTTGACATTACACTGAAACAGAAAACAAATAAGAAAATCTATTTATTCTAATCACAACATCTTTTTTTGTAAGTAAGGATTTATTGGCTTCACACAACAATATGGAGTGAGTACATCCACATCTTACTGTTGCAGGTTAAGTGTTTTTCTCAAGGGCCCGAACCAATTGTTCTCTCTGACCTCCTCTTTATTAACACTTCTCAGCCTGTGGCAGGCAGCCAACATAAAATATGTCATGTACAATTCTACAAAATATATATTTCACTGCTCAGGAAGCTAACATAACTTTTCTAATTGATGTCATTTTTCATAGCAGCAGGACAGGACATAAAAAGACCTCACTGGAATCAGAACGAAGTGTGTGATGGGAAAACCCAACATGCAGTCAGCAGCTTTAAAGAGACATATACTAGTAAGTTCATTCATTCACATAGCTGTGGGACAAACCACTTCCCACACCACTTCTCACCCCACACAATGTAAATACACCCCACTGCAGTCATTCATAAACATAGCTACGCTGTACGTCTATATTGGGCTTAACGGTATGGTGATGATAGAAGCCTTCAAATTCATTAATACAGTTATGACTTATATTGCAAAAATACAGACTGATTATCATGAGTTTTATCCTTGTCAGATGCTGCAGTTTCTCTTATCCACATCAAAGCTAGACGTAGCTTAATTATTTACAAGCCATGAAGAAATTGGAATTTAAATCACCCTTAGCAGACAGACAATCAAGCTTGCCAAAAATAACAGTTTAATTGGCCAGCTGAACATGGCCATGGCTATATTTAGAGGTTATTTTAAACCCTACAGGGCCTTGCACGACACACACTGGGGCAAAATATGGATGCCAGCCATGTCCGTGCACCCTCAGCAGTCCAGCCGAAATGAACAGGGAGACCCCCCGCCCAGTAACATAGGCATCAGCTGCTAGCAGAAATTGCATTAGAGGACAGTGGGAAGACAGCCGGCTACAATTTAGAGCAAGTAATGAGACAGCAGTGAGTAACATTAGAAAGACATAGCATTCTGATTGACAATAATTGTATTTGAACCCATTTGGAAAATATTTTTGATATCAAATCCAACCTGATATTTATGAATTGCTGTTTTTTTATGTCTTAAACTTGTTATATCAAAAATCTTATGATTAGGAAATTAGTACCAGACATTAGTACAGTATGACCAACAAATGACATTGGTAGCGTCTAGCTTGCCTGTACACTGAATTTTACAATGTCTCCTATCAGATGAGACATGGCAAAAATAAATCTGCCATTTCTACCACAAACATAGTTAAAGCCTTCAGAGCTGAAGCTAGCTTAGCATCACTAGCAGGTTAAGTAGGGCTATAAATGGGCACAGCAGCACTTTGAGACAAATGCTAATGTTACAGCTTGCTAATATGCTCACAGTGACAATGCTAACATGCTGAAGTTCAGCGAGTATAGGCTAATGTTAACCATGTTCGTCATCTTAGTTTGGCTTGTTAACATGCTAACATTTGCTAATTGGTACTAATCACAAAGTACAGCTCATTTGCTTTACAACAGGGGTCTCAAACTCAACTTATCTGGTGGCCACTGGAGTTAGAGTCTGGGTGAGGCTGGGCCGCATCAAGTATTCTACAAAAAAAGGTTCTCCTCCCTGTCATAAGCCGGTGTCGTTTTTATAGAGGGGGGAGACTTTCTGTGTGGGGGTTTGTCTTGGATACATGTTGTAATTATATAGTAAATTATAATGGGACTGGATCTAGCTTCTCAAAAACTAACATTTGATGACAAAGTAATGTAAGTCAGCTCCATTTTCGAGCAAGTGTC
>JAVQJD010032278.1:0-16654 GCA_036023655.1 Nannoperca australis | reverse complement strand
TCCCACCCTCACCACACACACACACACACACACACACCTCCCTACCAGCTCTCCAGTCCATCCTTTCTTTCTAATATCTATACCTTTACATTCTGTCCTCAGATCCTCTACGTCTGGCCGGATTAAACTGTGCTGATATGATTATACTTAATGTTGTTGACATTATATTAACTCTCTGCTGAAAATAGTCCCTAACAAATGCACTATTTGGATATTTCGCTACAACGCCCTGCTGTTCTAGGAAACTGCTGAGCTTTCTGAAAATCTCAAACTGCATATTTGTGACCTTTTTATAGATGTTTTTTGCTTCAGTGGGTTGGGAAGTTTGGGAAATATTACAAGAGACAAACTAATAAATTGATGGTTTTGGTTCTTTCATGTTGACAATAAGGAAGTTGTATAATGACAGATTTATAAACTACAAGACAAGTGCCACAAGACTGGGTGTTAGTGTGATTTTGCACAACCAGATCAATCCAGCTGACATGCAGTTGACCTGGGGTTTGCGGGGCATCTGGCTTTGTTCTCCAATGATGGAAGCAGACAGGAAAAGATGGGAAGACAAGAAGAAGACAGAAGAGATGAAGGAAATGAAACTCCTCTCCTTGCTGTATAACAGCTGAGTTCACGCTCTACGGAGCAGCTCCCATGGTGTCCAGCACATGTCGCTTTCACACCACTTCCTCCTGTGACACTCTGTCAGGCAGATGGCCGAGGGACAGCTGGACTCGGGCAGATGGCATCAGAGAAGGGATATTTAAAGCATTTAAAATACGTGACAGCTCCTATCAGCAGCTGGGGGAGCTAAATACCAGCGGACGGCGACGTGATGACGAGCTTTGTTAAAAACAAATTCCAGACACAGTGTTTGTAATTCCCCTCACTGAATCTGAACATCATTTTTATAATATTTGGTGCAGTTTGGGCATTTCAGTTAGTCACATCTGCTTTATCTAAACCACGAGAAATCACACAAAACACCAAGTCAGTTTTTGATCTAGATGTCTGCGCAGCCGGCCAATAAACACGTGCTCGGTCGTTGCATTATGAAATGTGTGCTTTTAACATGCTCTATGCAAAAGGAGGATGACTTATTGTGTCAGAGGATGATTGTTTTGCAATATGCATCATACAGCCGAGTGAACAGAGCTGGATCGAGACGCTTATCGTAAAAATGTATAAAACGTGCACTCGAATCTGTCTGTTTGGTAAACGAGAGCGGCCTGCTTCTCTGTCTTTTTGTTTTTAATCACACGCACACACACACACACACACACACACACACACGTACAGCTCCAGACAGTTCAGATGAGACTCGTCACATCCGTTGACATGGGGCCCAATTAAAGGGGAGGATTAAGCCAGGGCTGAGTGACCTCTCCAGGAATCTCTCTGAGACGCTGTGTGTACACTGTCAAACCCTCTGACAGACCATCCCTTTAAGCACTTTCACCTGCTAATTAAGACGCAGGACTCTTGTGTGTGTGTGTGTGTGTGTGTGTGTGTGTGTGTGTGCACATGTACATCTGTGTAATTTGCGTCCGCGATAGATTTGCAGCCCACGAAGCTTGTGTGTAAATATTTGACTTGAGCATCGTATGGGTCTTTTTTTTGGAGCTCACTCCAGCACTCGTCAGCACGGCCGCGTCACTTATCGCATTGAATTATTGTATGATTCGGTGTGTGCATCTCGCTGCTGTGTGTGGAGGCTCCTCGGCAACAAAAGCCAAGCAGTGTTTATGGTGTGAGGAGATTAAAATGGATAGCGGCGGGGCAGAAGCAGTGAGCTGTTGCTGGACAAAGCTCTCGATGACTGATTAGTGCTGTGTCGCTGCAGCTTTTACACAATGTGGAGAAAGGGCCTGTAGGAATCACACACTTCTTTTTTGGTATTCTTTGTATTTACAGTAGCAAACTGTAAAGTGGCAGGGTAGGAAATTGGTGGACATTTTAAGGGAATAATAACTCTGGGACAAAGTCTAGCCGGAGACGCGGCTCATGAGTATGAATAAGGTAGATAGAAAAAGTTATAAAAAGAAATAAGACTAAATGGAGGGAAGAAAGACAGGAGGACAGAGAGGGAGTGTATATATAATATATTGCCTAATCTAGAGAAATGCCAGCGTTAAACCAAAAAAAAACCTATTATAGAAATGATGCCACCACGAAACTCTACCTGACCCCAAAACTAATGTAAGGATTTGATAAAAGCCATAAAACTTAACGGGAAAGTTTCTGAAAATTAAAGACAAAATGAGATCAGGCTTCTAGGGAACCAATTTAAAAGCAGAATAATGCAGAAATGTCTTTTCCTTCCGACTGAGTCTTGTGACTTTGTTGAAACTGCTCTTTGTAAAGTGTCTGCAGGGACAGGAAGACAGGGGGACACGTTCTGTATTTCACCATTTAGCCTCCCCACATTCTCAGCTGTAACCACTGAGCCCTTTAATCGGGGTTTAGAGACAGTAGCGCTCTGCAACAACTGCCATCGCAGACTTTGCCACCTGCTGTGTAACGCAAACACATAAATGAATGAAATTCCCACAAAGATTCTGGCAGTGTTTTGATTTCTAGTGCCTATTTTTGAGCGTCGAGTCACTTTTAACCGCAGAGAAAAAGCCTCGACGTGTCCAGCTGACGTCCCGTGTTGACGGACGTTTCAGGAGCTGCAGTTCGCCAACGCCGCCCTCCGAGGAGAGCGGGCACCGAGCTTATGTTCAACTCTGACAAATGTCCGCCTGGTATGTGGGAGCTGGAGGAAGGGATGCCTTGTTGAATACAAGCTGGAGGATCTGCTATCACGCCGCTGATAAGACGAAGCTCCTGCCTCTCAGCTGCTGGGAGACGGACTGCACTCATCTGATCACTTGCTGTAGTGTACATCCATAATGAAAGTGTAGAAACACACAGCATGCTGTGTTTGTATGCAGGACAGCTTAGTCATTATCATTAAACAAACATCTGTCATTATCAGCAAAAATCAAAGCGTTCATTTATGTTGTTCTTCTCTTGAAATACATCATGTCTTAAATGTGCAGCTTGATGCTTCCATACACTTTATTTCAACTCTTTACAGAAGTTACTGCTCTTTGATTACTTCAGCTGTACAATTCAAGCACTTTCAAGGTATTGAAACCAACAATTTCCAGACTCTTGAAGCCTTTGTTATCACGTGTAAATTGTTACTACAAGTTTACAGAATTCCCTTTTACCCTCAGCAATCAGTGTATATTGTTACTTTGACTATTTCACCAGCTGTTCATTTTAACTTTCATCATGATTATTTTATTTAATGCTTCTTAATTACCAGAACTTTTCTTTATTGTATTGAAAATGCATCTTTCAAGCAATTCAAGCATATTCCTAACCTTGAAAACACACATTTTTTAAGACTTTGTACAAACTTCGATACTTTAAAGACGTATTGCTCGACTTCCAACTCTGACTTACTTTCACGGTGACCAGTAATTCCTGTCGTCAGTGTCTTGCTCATACTGTGTCCTTTTTTTTCCAATTTCAATTTGTTTTCTTGGCCTGGCATGTACTGTAAATACATTTGAGTTGCCAAAGCACATAGAGAAGGAAAACAGAAGATAAAGGAGAAAAACAACAACGTTGATTAGATTACAAACCGGTTACGTAAGATCATGATATATCTCATACTCTATCTCACAGGGCTGTCGTAGATTTTGATGCAGTAGTGGCATGACGTGACTTTTTAATACTGTTGATATAGCGAGCATGTTAGCAAACAGCAAACAGTTGCATATTTACACGTTTATTTGTGTCCACCTGATGAATCCAGGACCAGTATTCATTCCCACGTAGCTGTTTCGGTCTCCACCATCTCCTGAAGAAACGTTCTGTCTCTTTAGCTGCTAAACACTCGGCTGTGTCCACCAGCTAACTTGCTAACTTTGTCTGTTGTTTGTTGCTGGGCAGGACAGGTAGCACGCGGTGGGTTTATCACAGCTTTTCCTCTGAAACAGGGTCGATGAGAGAGTGAGACTGGACCCATGCAGACCTTAAAACCAAAACATTGAGCTGAAAGGTGCTAAAATGCTCCACAGAGCTAAAGGGGAAGCACAACGTCGAGTTCTAACTGCGCAGGTTTGTCACTACAAGCGACACCATTCAGATTAAATGTAGTGATTTCATTTATTGTTTATATAGAGATTCAATTAAACTTTGTCATTTTCCCAAGTAAAATAGTCTTTAGTTAGAAGGTTAATGGGATTTACACCAGGAAGTAAACAAGCCTGAGAATCAGACCAAATACTGGATGCCAACTTTTTATACTTTAATGCAAAATTATCGAGCATTTGTCTAGTTTCTTTTGCGACTTGGCGCCTCCTACTGTTATTGTAGTGCAGTTCACCCTCATGGACTGCTGTACACATGCATTTGTTGACAAGCTGAAGGATTTGGATTTGGTGTGCTGACTCTGCTAAATGATCAGAAACTAGCAAAACAGCCAAATATCAAACTAGCGCAACAACACAAGACACAGCCAGCTACCTTTACTGACCAGTCCATTCACCACTTACTCTCTTCTGACCTCTTGCTCGTTTTCTCTTCTTAGCGTCCTCCGTCAACGTCCTCTTTGGTCTCTTTGCTCTCATGTGTGACGTAGTGCCGAAAAAAGCGTAACGCACTTTCACGCAGGAGATCGTACTCAACCACTCAACACAAGTTACGAAGTGCAAGAACAGAATGAAAGAGGCACTGTTGTTTTAAGTTATTTTACAGTATAATGTTATTGCAACACTTTTGCTTCAATGTTAACAATGCTAAGGAAACATGGTTTTTGAGTGTTATTATTATATTATTATATAGTTATTGAGCGTGTTTCCAGCCTGATTGTACTTATACATTCCTGTCAGAAGCTCAGTATCACTTCCCTTGAATGACGTGGTTTAATGGTAAGTGTCAGCGGCACATTTTAATCGTACACATTACAGGTTTAAATAGGGACTAGAAAGCAGTTGGGTGCAAGCTGGCTGGATATTTCTCATGAGTGAAACTTGTTGCCGTCCCTGCTTTTCCCACCTTCTCCCTCCTGGCTGTACTGCTGCTCCACTATCTGCGTCTGCGCCTCTATCTTGATCTTTCCCTCCCTCTCCAGCTCTCCCTCTCCCCTCTCTAATGACAGTCGGCGGGGCTGATAGGCAGATATATTTACACTTGTGGCAAGAGAGGAAGAAGTCATCAGCCAAGCCCTGTCCAGCCTCTGGGCTCCGGCGGGCGGGGCTTAGAGGACACCCTGGGCCGGTTAGCCCCTCCCCGAGCAGGGCATATCTGCACTGTGCTGTCCCTGGCCCGGCTCAGAGCTCTCAGCTAGTAGATGGGACCAAAAGCTTCACCGGCCCGCAGACTCGTACACTCAGAGCAGAAAAGAGGAGGCAGGAACAGACAGCAGCACACACACAGAGCAGGAGGCTGCTGCTAGTGTGCACCGGCTGAGAGACACTCACAGAAAGCCAGAGCGCCTTTTACTTTTTCACTTTTTTTGTCTTACACTAGTTTTCTTCTACGGCTGTTGATGAGGCAGGCAGGGTCAGCTCCATCTCATCTCAGTCTGGCGCCCAGAGGTGGCCGGAGGGGTCCAAGTGAGCGCCGCGTCTCGAGTGTGCGTGACTTTATTTTGCAGCTTTTGAACACTGGAACTGTACTGTAAGCATTATGACTCTTCTGGGCTCTGAACACTCCATACTGATACGAAGCAAGTTCAGATCAGGTAAGTCGAACGACGGCTGACACACGTGACCTGTTTTCACTTCCCTGTGATCGGGATCTGTTTCTGTGTGCAGCTGTGTTTATTCTCAAAAGCACTTGCAAACAGTTTTGCCTGTCAACACGCTGCACGCCGATCCTCTGTACATTATGTCATTCATCTGACGAGTTGTGTTGACACTCCCGACAACACCAGCAAAACTGACAGGTGTGTGTAATATACTGCCGGCATGTGACGGTACGAGGAATACCAGAGGGATGCCAGCATAGGTCAGAAATCCACCCCCCCCCCCTTGAGTACCGAGCCCTAATGATGGCAGAGTGTCGCAGCGTGATGGATTTACAGCTGGGCGTGCTCTCTGACACGTGAGGGGGACGTCTCGGGCAGGTTAGTGCACTTGTTCCATACCAGACGCCAACCTGCTGCTGCTGCTGCTGAGGGAAGCCAGGGAGACGTGATAAAGGGAGATTAGACACTGGAGAGGGGTCGGAGGGGTTATCTTAATATGGCTGAAATGGAAGCTGATGGTGCCTGTGTGTGTGTGTGTGTGTGTGTACCTGGGCATATCAAAGAGGGAGGAAGAGTACAAACTATACAGCGCTGATTTAAACTCCCCTTAACGCGCAACAGCTGTTGGAGCTTTGTATCCATCTATCTCCCTCTTTCACACACACACACACACACACACACTTTCTTAGTAGCTGTTGTTTTGAAGACATTTTCTGCTGGGTTCAGCCTGTGTGTGTGTGTGTGCTTGTGCTGTGCTACTACAGTGTGTGTGTAGTCTGACCAACACTGCCACCTCCCTGAGGAGAATGTAACTGATGTTGGCCACAACGGAGCTCAAACCTCGCTCTGCCCTGCAAAGCCTCCTACACTTTGTCCCCTGTACAAGAAGAAAGTGGCTTCGGCTCTTACTTGCGGTTTTGCCTGCGAGCTGTAATTGCGTTCCAGAAAGGGCAGGGTAAATTATTCTTTTCCTCTGAGTTGTTTAGAGCTGGGAAATGACCCCCTGGTGCTCCGGGGAGGACGAGAGGGTGGATGGCTGCGTTCACGAAGCAGCACCGAGGTTCTGTGTCGCCCAGACCCACGTGCTCTCGTAATGTAGAGATGCTCGTCTTTGCCGCCATCAAGTCCGCTTGACGTTACAGTCATAGGGATTAATGTTGGGGGATACAAGGTACAACCGACATGACAGGTCTAGTGGAGCTTATGAGAGCATGAGTGAAATACTGAGCGTAAGAGAAGTAAAACTGCCAGTAAATCTCTCTGTGATGACCGCTGATGACGGGGGGGGGGGGTCTCAGGCGATCTGGTTGTCCAGGATTTACAGTTTCTTTAAGCTGCCGCGGCTCGAGTTACGCTCAGCGCCCCTTGAAGACCTGCAACTGTTGCTCCTTCTGCACCACGCTTGAACTACGTTATCAAAGCCATGGGAACTGCTGCTGCATGGTTGGAGCTAAAAGGCGAGATAAAGATCTGACTTAAGTGCTCCCCACGGACCGCTGAGTTTTGTGTGTGTGTGTGTGTGTGTGTGTGTGTTACCGGCTAGTTCTCATGACGGTTTGATTAACAGCTCAGAGGGCTGTGGCCCGTGCTCTCAGGCTCACTGCCATTACATAACAGTACGACAGAGGCGTCAAATAGAAGTCCAATCAATACTAAAAGGTGTCTCACACACGCTGGATAGTAAATCAGCACCGCGTCTTCATGAAACACCTGTTTTCTATCAGCTACCTCACTCTGTCCACAATTTATTGAACGTAGCATGTTTTCACCTGAGTTACTGAGAAGAACTAAAGAAAAAAAACTATAGATTCTTCCAAATCAACAGATGATTGATCCTCCAACCCCCGGAGAATCTGTTTTAGTCAGCTAAGCTAAGCTAACGAAGAATGGAGCAAACTAGCCGCCGTGCTAAACAAACAATCACGGCACCAAAACTGTGTGAGAAGTGATACGAGAAAGCATTTCTAGATCGGACCCTGTAGAGGATCAAACGACAGCTTACTGTAGCATTAGCTTGTCAAGTTAGCTTGTCACTCGAGGAAGGACGTACAGGTAGCTGACGGCCGGGCTAACGAGTTGTGTTTGAACTGACTAATGATGATCAGACGTCAGTAAGACTTAAAATGTGTGTTAATTAGACCCTTAATGGATAAAAACGCTTGAGACCAAACAAACGTTGCTGGCAGCTTCTAAAAATGTGCCAATATTTCTGACCAAACTGATAATAACTAATAATATGACCAAGTCGCCCTCCACTGACAATGAAAGGCACTCTGGCAGCAGATAAAAAAGCACTTACAAGTGGAATGGGTTTTTTTTTCTTTCTTCTTCAACACAAATCCGCACCCACCTACTTTCCCACTGTTGACTATAAGTCACTGTCAGTGGAGCTGCTCCAGAAACCTCCATCTTAATGGTGGAGCGTTGGCTGTCCTTCATCTGCCTCTGGCTCACCTTCACAAATCTGCCTTTAACTGGCCAAGAACACGGGAATAAAATATGCAAGTTCTGTTTTAAGGTGGATTTTCACTTCATGCAGAGGTATTAGACTAAAATAAACCTAATACTTCATTTAGGAATACCTGTTTATTAGAAGTTATACAGTCGCGCTCATACATCTGTCGCGAACACATTCCTGCTTGTGCTGAAGGAAAGTTCAGGAGAATTCATGTAACAAATGCAGTCTCTTTAGTCAGGTTGTTGGAGTTTAAGCGCAAAAGTCGGGTGTTATTATTAGCCTGTTTCTTTGTGGTGTGGTGGCTGTGAACGTGTGAGGCACAGGAGGACAATAAATCAGAGGATCACTACTCTGGCTTGTGTAATTATCGCCATTTCACCAGTGCAAACCAGGCCAAATGATCATTTATTTACACTATAAATCTGAAAACTTGTAAATGTGGCTGCGGGTTTGTATGTGCTTTGTTGTCAAGAAAGCCCGAGTTAAAACAAATGTCTTCACTTTCAAAGTCAACAGCGAGAGAGGCAGAGTATCGTATGGTTCAGTGATCTGTGATTACGCCGCCTGGCTCGGGTCCTCTGTCTATAACCTGCACTCCGCATTCAAGACAGACAACCGTCTGGTCTGAGCAAAGCTTTTTAGGAGTAGGAGCAGATTATCTGGCAGCTGCTGCGCGTTTCCAGACAGAATTATTGATAACCCTCTCAGTAAACATAATGCAGAGCAGCGAGCAGAAGTCCCTCCAGCTCAAATCAAAGGAGGAACAGTTGCAGAAGAGACCAAACCTGTGTGAATGGGTACAAATAATGCCATTAGCTCACAAATGAAAGGAACAACAGCAGAAGTACAATGTAGTTTAAGTTCAAGGTAGGAAAACATCACACTGAGAGGCTTTTTAAGAGAAAGAGTAGATTATGTGGCACCTGCTGCTCTTTCTCCAGAGAGGATTACTGATGACCCTCACAGTAAACTTATAATACATCTCATTTGTCACCTTCTTCCATGACAGAAGAGCTCAGGCCTGCGTGTTTGTGTGCTTGTATACGCGGCTAGGTGTTCATTATTGTAGGGGATCTTGTCGGAGGTCGTATCAGTTACGTGTTTCGGTCAGCTTTAAGTCAGCAGCTAATGCCTGCGTTTGGTCCCTGTGATGTTGCGACCAGCAGGTCACGACCCCCTCACTGTAAACTAAAGCAGATGAAGGGAAGGGCCTGGTGTTACATAATGGAGGTGCTCTCTCGCCCGAGCTCCTCGACACCGAGTCAGATGTCATTATATCCAAGCTGGAAGAGTTGAGGAAATTCATAAAACGCTTCAATGTAGGCAAATCTGCAGGAATATGATGTGTATGAGGGGATGTAATTAACAACAGGGGAGATAAGTACGAACGTGAAAAGGAGGAACATGTCATACTTGTGTGTCGGGTCCAGGATCTCACAGAGAGACCTTCAGATAACAGCAGGGAGGAGAAACACACGGACAAAGAAAGAAAAAGACAGCAAGAGAGCCACAGACAAACGCAGACCAACAGACACGGGGGAGGCTCTGTGTTTAAGACCCCGCACTCCCACCCAGACCACCTCTGCACACACACACACACACACACACGCAGAAACGTGCGCACGCTGCGGACCACACACTGCCGAGCAGATCTGTTTAAACGCCAGGAGCTGTGTTTATCATTCCCAACATCCTGCTCAGAAATATTTGTGAGCAGGCGGCGTTGTTTTCTTTTTATGTGTTTTCTGTATGCACATGTGTATATAGAGACATGTGCACATGTGTATATAGAGACATGTGCACATGTGCGTTAGGAAATTGACTTCAGTGGCTTTTTTTAGTTTCAGCCTGTTTGGTGAAATTATTCTAAATCAAACTACAAGTTAGAAAATGATCAAAACCGCATTTAAAGTGGGGTTTTTCAGTCTCTTCCTGCTTTTTAGTCTGTCCCTTACCTGTCTTTCCACTTGTCTTTCTCATCTTTCCCCTTCTTTTTTTACTCTTCCCCTCCATCTATCCTCCTCCCCTCCTCCTCCTCCTCCCTCCAACTTCTTCAGTCCTACAGTTAAGACTTCAGCAGAGGAGGACACGAGAGCAGCTGGCAGACCAAGGCATCATGCCTCGTGAGTAACGCCTTCCAACACTGAGCTGCCGCACACACACACACACACACACACTTCCACTTAAATGCTTTTAGTCTGCAGTGTGAGTAAGACAGATGGGGGGGGGGGGGGACACACGTCATCCTTTGGTCCAATTAGTAATAAGATACACAGAAACAAACAAATCTCCAACTGAAGTAAAAACATATTTTCTCAGCCACCTGCTGTGGGATCCATCCATGCACGCCTTTAATTTGTCCAGGATTTAAGATTTCCACCTCCAGCTCAAACCAATGATTGTAACATCAGCATTCACTAAATTACCTTCAAATCTTCAGCCGTAACCTTTCTCATGAGAAACAACGTCCCCGTTAATCCACAGAACATGCTGTGAGTTTTCACTGGAACTACGTTTAACTGAAGAAATAGTCCCTACAGAAACTGAGTATTACTCTGGGACGTTGTTTTTGTAACCAGATGTTGCTCTTACATTTTCTTAAATGTAATTGTTCATTGCTGTGAGCACCACAACCAAACTCTTTCATTCTCCTCCTTTGTGTTGTGCTGGAGGTAGAAGGCAGATTTCTCAAAACCTTGACAAATGAGACCAAAAATATCTTCATGATTAGATGTCAGATGCCAGAGGTGAGTGAGACAATATGTTTTTCTTTTCACAATGTGGTGACACGTGACAATGACGTTCTCCCGTATTGGTTAAAGTTGCAATGATGACTTTTTTTTGGCTACTTGGGGGCAGCGGAACAAGCTGTGAACAACACTGATGTATCACATCACCTTATGACGTGGAAGTAGGCTAACATGTTAGCAAACAGCTTATTTACACGTCCAGCAGACACAGAACATTAGCATTTGTTTAGAGTTGTTTGTCTGGAAACATGGAACATTTAAGTCCATTATTCACTCTTGTTTGAGCTCTGTTTTGGTCTCCACCAGACAAATATCTGGGTCTTTAGCTGCTAAATGCGCCACTGTGTTTACCGGCTAACCGCTAACTGTGTCTGTTTGGTGTTTGATGCTGAGCAGGTTCTGTCAACTTGGTTTATTAGTTTTGTCGCTACAAACTGTGTCCGGAAACAACGCTGATGAGTGCGGTGAGAGAGAACCGAAACAGCAACGCTGTGGGCCATAAGAAAGGTCGTGTCTCGATGCTAACCTTAGATTTGAAGTCTCGCACATGAGCACTTAGCACTTGACTCTGCACATGCTAACAATGGCAGATATACCTGGAGCCTCTTCAAATGTTTTCAAGCGCATTGACAAACATGAACAGAAATCAGGGCACTTGAAATGCTCCTTCATCCTTGTAGACATTAGCAGGTACAAGTGACAAATCATGCTGTTGTATGCTACGTGGCTATTTGTTGCACCACAGGATCGTTTATTCTGACGTTCGTACAGCTGTGACAACAACTCGGTTCCAATCTTAGTAACATCTAGTTAGCTACAACGCTTCTCGTGCTAACGTTCCCAAATGTCAGTGTCTCGTGGCACGCAGTGACAAAAAACACGCACAATGAAGAAACAACCAAAGAAGAAAACGCGTGACTTTTGCACATTTAGAGTCACCATCTAGACATGACCCTGTAAAAAACAAAGCAAAGACCTGAAAGATGCTGGAACTTGAAAATGTTAATAAAAAGTATAAATAACGACCAGTGCAGCTTTACATACACAAATGACGCAATTAGCCATTCAGCTATCAAGTAAACAAATGAAGAACAGCTTTTTGAAATCATTTAAGACAGGAAAGCATCAAATATTGTGTGTGTTGACAGTTTTGGGGAGAAACGTGGATCAAACATGTAGTCCAGTGCTGGAAATATGAGCAGTTATTGTCTTTTCCAATGTGCCCTTTAAGTGTAGGTCCCCCTGGCTTAATCAGGATATTCTGAAATCTTGGAATGCAGTTGTGCGAAGCATCATTTCCCCGAGTTTCACTTGGATCGGATCATCGAGTCTGACATATTGCATGTCATGTAAAAGAAAAAAGACAGAGACATGGCTGGTGTGTGATTATCTACTGCAGGTCTGAAATGAAGATGCCAAAGAACAAAAGGGGAAGAAAGAGAAAGACGGGTGGAGGCAGAGGACGAGTGTAGCTCAGGGATCAGCACGTGATCTCACTGATGAATTTCAAAAAGAGGGAACCAATCAGCAAACACGGCTGCTGTGATTGTTTTTGGGAATCAGAGTGACTCAAAGTGCAGATGCAGTTCTTTTTGACTCACTACTCTCACTTTCCTCACTGTGAAATACTGAGTCAAACTGTGTCAGAGGTGAGGTCAACTCAGAAGCTCTGCCTTTGAACAAAAGACTTACGCCGCAGATTAAAGCATCAGAGGCAGACGGGGAGAAACGGGGGGGAACAGTTGAGATGACAGATGAGAAGGATAAATCCTAAGGTTAGTGACGGATACAAAAGGTGGACGTAGAGGAAGCAGGTGGATATATGCGGCCGACAGGCAGCGAGACAGGCAGAGCGCGCCTGCAGCCAGCGAGCAGGCAGACTGGTCGGTGAGTGACCGCAGAGGAATGCTCTCGGGCTGGAGGAGACTCCCGGGCCTCAGAACAACCAGCGGTAGACGGGACTTGTTTACCGCACAGCGCCTGCAGAGCGCCACATGAAAGCCAAGGCACGCCCCAAACACAACAACATGGAGCGTTTACACGACGGAGGCTTCGTACTTTCAATGTGATGACAACAAGTAGACCCCAGTGCTCTGAGCGTGCACGAATACGTACGAGTAATGGCCCCTCGTGCTCTTCAGGTCGTGGTGGCACTGGTGTCTGCAGCTCTCTTGCACCACGTGTCCTACACAGATAAATATTTAAAATGTTCGTAAGAAACCAAAACCTCACAGCATACAGCCGTCTTATCAGTTCCTCATACTTTACAGCAACCGTGCGTCGTCTCGGCAAACATGGGAGCAGTGAGCGATGCCAGTGTGAAGTATGTCGGGTTTTTTTGTTCCCAGTTGCTCGCCTGCAGGAACAACAAGGGGACTGGGGGGGACTTGAACTGCAGGCCAGGGATTTGCTGAATGATATCTCTGGCACCGTTTGCCATTTCACAGAGGCTCCAGCCTGCAGATAAACTGCTGGTAAGTGTGCGGGGGAACGGAATCCAGAGGCCCGGCGAGGCCCTATCAGTTTCTAGGAGTCTGTCGCAGATAAGGAGAAACGCAATTGGCCTGCGCTTGTTTTTTAAAAAAGAAGTTTCAATTGGCTGTTTATCTCTTGATTGCAGGCGGTGGCGCAGATGGAAGAGGCTTGCATTTGTTAGCACGCACGTTCTCACACCCACAAAATAGATGTCTTCAGCGTCATTTCACCTCTCAGCTCTTTATGTACAAATTTAAAGACATTTTTCGAGGGCGTCCAAGCATCCTCCTCCTCCTCCTCCTCCTCTGTGCTGCTGTAGATGTGGTCCGTCACAGCGGCCCGGCCCTGGCTGGCTGTGTTATTCCTGCTGGGGAGATGGACACGGCACAGGGTCTGTGTATATATTACCCAGGGAACATCTGGTGTTTATTAGGCTATTGGAGAATCCGCCCCAGCCTCTCCAGCTTGACTGGCATGCGGCCTGCATAGGAGCACACTGTCTGCCTGCTGGCCACAGGTCTAAATACACACACACACACACACACAATCTAATATTTCCTCATAAAGATAACAGGGATGTAGCTGCAGGTTTACGGTGCTTCTTCCTGGTTGCGTTCGTACATAAAAACAGAGCATTTTCTTTCCCGCAGCCGTGGTGCTTTAATCCTCAGTGGATGGAAACACAACGGGAATTATTCCGTCCTAATGCACCATACGTCTTCCCTCTTAGTTTCGTGTTTACATTTCAGAGATACAGTCAGCAGGTACATGTATCGCAGTAGGTTTTAAAGTGCGTCGTGTGTTTTCATACGGCTGCAGAGTGTTTAAAACTCTGTAAGCCGGCTTCAGACTCACCGGATCAGGTTACACTGTGCAGGCCGACGTGTTCTTCAGGCAGCGTGGTTACACAGTTTACACACAAATCAGCTCAGGTTAAAACTCAAGTCAGGTCTTAAATCAGCTGTCATGTCGGCGACAGGTGATGATCCCGCCCCACTTCAGGCCTGCGAGGACGGGCACTGTTACATCCCTGCATCTCCCTCCTACCTCCACTCTCCTTCTTCCTTCCTGTCATTCCCTTTGTCTTTCCTGAGACATCCTGTTTCCATCAGAACTTTTGTGCTGCTGCCTTTCTACAATTTCTTTCCTAATGAACTTCTGCCTACATCCCTTCCTTGCTCCCTCAATTCTTATTCCAAATTTAAACTCTACTTTTCTCTCACAGGTCATTTAGGGTTTAAAGGGGTCTCATCTTCTCATTTCTCTCAGTCAAAGATTCCTCCTCCCTTCTGTATTTTCTTCCATCCATTCATCCTATTTCAACAACATCCAGTGCTTCTATCCTTTCTGCAAGGTTTCACAGAGGATGACAGACATCTAATTTGGTTTTCTGGAGATTAAAAAAGCGTAATATTGCACGTTAATCTGAACTTAATTTGGATGTTTTAGTTGTTTTTTATGGAGTGTTACATTGCCGATCCGTCCTTCACCAGACAGAGATACCGTCAGCACGAAGCTCCGTATCATGCATTTTATCTTGGCACTGTATCCTGTGTCGTCCCTCAGAAATATCCCACTAAAATTACATTTGACCAAATAAGCGCTGTGGCTCTTTCCTGCCCTCAGATAATCAAACTGACGCTGGGCGCCGGCTGATCGGTCCGGGGCGCAGGCCGGGCCGGGTTCGCTCCGGCACAGATTATTTATTCTGGATTTAACACAGAGAGATTGTGGAAGGTGGAAAATCTCACCGGCCGCTGCCCTTTAATTACAGCCACTCCATTTATTATTCTAGTGCTCAAAGTGTCTGGACGTGCCGGCAGCGGAGCAGCTGCACTGATATTACAACCAAATCAGAAATATTGATTATTGAAGGCCGAGGGAAGTCATGTGCATTGTTTGTTGGGGGGGGGGGGGTTAAACTGCAGAGATGAATAATAATAGTAATAAAGGATAATGAGATGAAAGAATATATAGCAGACAGAATCTAGATATTGATAAATAGCACTATTGATTTATCTCTTTATTTGCAGGATGCAGAATAGGAAAAAAAACCATTTAAAACCGAGCAGATTGGCGTAAAGCATTAAAAGACATGTTTAAATGTTACTGCGTCATTAAAAACACACATCTTCTTTGTTAATGGGGAGGAAAAAAGTTTAGATTGTGCACCAACTATAAGTGAACCTGTCGTGTGTTTGTGATCCTCTGTGTTTGAGGACGAGTATCATTCAGTGTGTGAACGCAGCCCCGTACTTGTTTGTGTGACAACCCTGAAAGTGTTACTATATTATTATTATTATTATTATTATTATTATCACAGATGCATTCATGTGTAAGCAGCATGACGTTGTCTCTGGTTGAACTGGAGCTCATGTGAACTGCTTTACATACAGTTTGGAAGTTGAATTCACTGTATACTAATATATATATATTTATATCCCGTCCCATGTTGATGGTGTGGTCCTGCTGTCTCATTGTGTAGACCCGGCCTCAGACGGCTCCTCTCTGGAGGCCCAGATGAGGCTAAAGCGAGCCCGGCTCGCCGAGGACCTGAATGAGAAGCTGGCTCTCAGGCCGGGGCCCCTGGAGCTGGTCCAAAAGAATATCATTCCCCTAGACTCTGCCGTCACAATGACAGGTATCAGCAGCACCTTTAACGCCTGCTGCGTCTCGACCTGCGTGACCCCACCTGTGTGTGTGTGTGTGTGTGTGTGTGTGTGTATTAACCACTTATCATCACACCTGGAGCAAAATCCATGTATCAACAGCTTATTAACACTTAAAAGTGCAGATTTTATGGATTTATTAATGACTTATTTACTGCATTACAACCAAACTGACAACAACACAAGATGAGTTCTTATTAGTGGCTTAGTAAATGATTTATTAACCATTAATGAACGTATAAACACTAATAAGTCCCCCTTATTAGACAGTGGTACCAATATAAATGTCTGAAACCTTCTGCTGGACTCTTTCAGTACCTGTTTCCTGTTGTTCCTTCTCAACGTGATCCAAACATCTCAGCAGGAAAAGGATTTATTTGGATTTCTTACCCCGAGAATGTTATTTACATTTTTCAGAACATGGTTTTTATTTCAGGAGATCTGTCCAGACCTGGGTTGTTGGGGGGGGGGGGGGGGGGGGGGGGGGGGGGGGGGGGGGGGGGGGGGGGGGGGGGGGGGGGGGGGGGGGGGGGGGGGGGGGGGGGGGGGGGGGGGGGGG